>PVLD010028861.1:0-18806 GCA_004027595.1 Dinomys branickii | reverse complement strand
TTTTTTTTTTTTTTTGCCTGTTTTGTTTTTTGTCTTTGGATTTTTGGTTTTTGTATTTTTTCTGTTGTTGAGACGATTAATTGTCTGACTAAATTTGCATGTCTGTATATGGGTTCATATATTTACACTTAGAAGATATCAATGGATAAAGCAATAACCACTGTTGAGACCATGTCACCTTGTCTGTAGATTAGTTGTGACTGTACTACTTTTTATGCTAATTGGTGTCTGTTTGTTAGTATGTTTTTGTACTTTTATTTTTTTTAAATAAATAAAAAAATTAAAGTACAGGAGCTGTGTTTTCTTTGTTTTTAGTAAAGAAAAGTGTGTAAAGAAAATTCTTGTCGAGTTTCTCTCATAAGTAACTTCATGAGAAGTGGATGAAAACATTATCTAAACTAAATACTTGTTTGCAGCATGTTGAACAGGAGCAGTAAGGGGCAGAGGTGTGGAGGGGACATGAGCTGGGTGTCTTTGCCTGTGTAGTTGTAACATCTTATAGTGAAGATTCTGAAAACTTGTCTGTACTAGAGAAAAAAATCCCCCTTAAATGTTGACATTCTGTAAGCAAAATGAGTACAATAGTTGTAAATCTACTTGATACCACAATAAACTGAACGGAAGTTCTCCAAATAAAAAAAAAAGTTCTGCCTTAAACTGGACTCCAAAACTCAATAACTGCTTTGATTTTGCCCTGTGCCTCTGAAACACACTAAGAGTCTGTCAAATACACTCAGCACTGTCTTATTAACAGGTTGTTCTGAGGCTATTTTAAAGGACCCATCATATACAGTTGACTTTAAATTTTTTAAGCTCTAGTTTATTAGTACATATGTGTAACACATGATCCCTTGTGGGAAGATGGTGTACATGCATAGCTCATCTCAGTGCCTATCCCATCATCTTTCCCTTTCCTCCCTCCCACTTCCACCCATCCTTTGATCCCCGTCCCTTTTGTGAGTTTTGTTTGGCTTGGTTTTGCACATCTGTATGGGACATAACACTTACATTTCCTGTGCAGCATTGGTACATGGACACGGCACATCCCGGCTCCCTGCCTACCCCCATCTTTCGACTCCCTTCCCATCTGAGCAACATCTATCTCCCTACTTCCTGTTACCTGTCTTTCACTTTGCTCTTTCTTTTCACTGATTTGAATCTTAATTACATCTTCAAAGTCTTTCCACTTTTCCCATGTAATGTAACCTAATCCCAGAAAGTGCTGTCTCTTTATTCGTACGTGCTGCTCATACTCAGAAGGGGAAAGACTGTCTGAGCATGTGCATTCAGGGAGGGAATGGTGGAGAGCTAGTCTTAGGACCTGCCCATCATGGACACATAAAACTCACTTATTATACTTATTGTACCATTTTAACACTTTTAGTGGGTATTAACATATGTATATTTAATTTTCACAGGCTTGGTCAAAAATTTTATTTTCCAATCCTATATTTTTCTCATAAAGTTTTAGGTTCCTAAGCTAAAAATCTCATAGCTTGCAAAAATTCTAATTGAAGAACTTTATATATATATATATATATATACATACACACACACACACACGTGTGTGTGTGTGTGTACATTGTATATTATATAGAGAGAATTCTAATAAAATAAAAACTTTATATACATACCTATCCTTAGGGAGAAAATTATTCTTTTTTACAGATTAGGAGCATAAGAGAAAAATAAACCAAGTTGCCTAGAATTGTGAAAAAAAGCAAGTTTTTGGAGGCCTAGCATTGAAATGCAGATTTCAAGAATTCTTATTTGAAGTCCTACACACTGAACCATAAAACAATCAGTATTTGCTCCTCAGAAAACACATTACAAATTCAGTATTACAATTCAAACTTATATGCCATTAGCATCAATAATTTCCTGCTGGAGACTACTACAAGTCCTCACAAATGTTGGCTTTTTTACTTTACACCCCCGGGAGGCTGTAATTTTCCACTGCTGTCAATTAAGCACTAATATTATATTCTTACTCCCTTGTTTGTGTGTCTAAGAAATTGGCACGGACTCATTGCTCAACAAACCCATGCAGCTTATAAAGCTAGGTCCTTGCCACTTAATCATGGGGTCCAATAACTTATCATTTATTTTGTTTTGAATGATTAATGGTTTTATAGGCAGCCATGTTGCAGATAGTTTGACAGTTCTGATTAATTTCATGCTTACCATCCTCAAAAATAATGAGAGAGAGAGAAGGGACGGAGGGAGGGAAAGAGAGAGAAGTGAGAGAGAGGGAGGGAAGAAAGGAAGAAGAAAAGGAAAGAAGGGAGGGAGTGAGGGAAGAAGGAAGGAAAGAAGGAAGGAAGGAAGGAAGGAAGGAAGGAAGGAAGGAAGGAAGGAAGGAAGCAAAAAAAGGAAAAAAGAAGGATGGAAGTTCGATTTTATTTTGTAGCCCTTCATTCAGAGCACTTTCTGGTGGGAGCTGTTATTAAATATGTTCCCACCCCCATCCCAGCAAGGATCAGGTAGGATTAGAATTTTCTCTAATATTCCAAACCCTAAATGTTGCTTATAATTTTCTGTTCTCCTCTGTCTACTCTTGGAAATCACACTTCTACTGCAATGGACAAAACCCTGTGACAGAACCTAGGATGTCTCAACCCAGTTCTGCCTCTAGGTTTATGACTTTGACAAGTTACTCTGGACCTTGCTTTCCACATATGAGAAATAGCAGAAAATTCATGAGCTCCACCCAGCTCTAAAATTCTATGATTCTCTGTTGAACTAAATCCAGATGAAATTCAGTAACTTTTTATGAAACATTATTCTATGTCATACTTTGTTATTACTATTTTCATTGCTTTTTAATAGCCTGGAAACAACTCATATTAACTATAACAGCAAAGTAGAAATGAAATTGAGAACAGAAATAATGATAAAACTCCCATATAATGAGCACTTAGTATGTGCCTGGCGCCGTGGTAACTGCTTTACACATTTTATTTAATCCTCAGGACAACTCTCTGATAGGATTATTGCCTCCATTTTACAGATGAGGGACCGGAGGATTGCAACAGTTAAATGACCTCCCCAAGGTTGTGTTACTAAGCTAGTCAGCAATAAAGATCGAATCTGAGCCCATGTCACCAGGCCCTGAAGACCTTACTTTGAAGTTTCAGGGACCCCCATCCTTACCTGGCCCCTTGCTTATGGATGCCAGTGTAGCCCACGACTGCTAGATCAGAGGAATCGCCCCAAAAGGCAGTGTGGACAGCACGCCCTGTTGGCAGCACACTGATTAGAAGACTGGATGGCATGTAGTTTGGGGTCATTCTCTCCTGCTTGCAAATATCTCATGCCCTTGGGGCTTTGCTTCTCTCCTCAGCTCTCCTCCATAGCTTTAAGAATCAAGGTAGATAAAAAGTAGATGCTTCTCTGGGAAATGGAAGATTACCTGCATTATCTCTTTCAAAAACACTCCCTTTTATGAGTCGAAGTTTAGCCACATGTTCTCCTATTTTAAAATAAATTATTGTAAAGTGAATACACAACAAATAAAGACTTAAGACAGAGTGAAGCAAAAAGTCCCTTAGAATTTAAGACTGGGAATATAGCTCAGGGGCGCAAGCATCTGCCTGGCAATCATAAGGTCCTTAGTTTGATTTCTTGAACCAAAAAAAAAAAAAAAAAAAGGAATTTAATAGGTGGCTAAGCACTGGAACACATTTTTGTTACCCAGATAATAAAAAATGAGTCATGAGCTTGTGAAAGTCTTCCTGTGGTGGGGATGGGATGGACACCACTTTTGGCTCTCCAGTGTATTACAAGCATGGTCCTGCAGCATCTTGATTTGGGCTTTTAACATCCAGAACAGCAAGAAAGTGAATTTACACCATCTGAGCCACCTAATCTCTGGTATTTTGTTATCACAGTCTCAGGAAACTAATGCAAGGAAGAGATAGTAGGCTGCACGGTAGAGGACGAGGAGCCACCAAGGCGCAGGCGGGGAAAGGTAAAAAGAAAACAGATTTTTCTTGTGCCACAACCATTATGAATAATGCTGCAGGGAACATGGGAGTATGGGGGCATGGATAAACAAACTCATATATGTATGAAAAGGAATATTATTCAGTGTTAATCAAAGAAATTCTGCCATTTGCTACTATGTGGACAGACATCATGCTAAATGAAATAAACCAAACACAGAAAGAAAACTATGTCATGATCTTACTTGTATGTGGAATCTGAAGCAAAACAAAGCAAATGGTCAAATCCAAATATACAGATGGCATAAAACAGGGTTACCAGGGACTGGGCAGTGTAGGGATGGAAACAGGAAGAATTGGTCAAGACATACAAAACCACAAATACATTGTATGAGCAAATCTAATGTGCAGTAGAAGTAGAGTTAATCAAGTTGTATTCTGTTAGAGATTTCTGTTCAATAAGCAGATTTTAGTTAGTCTTGCCAATGCACAAAGATAACTGCACATGAGAGATGATGAATAAATTAATCTGCTTCTCTAATTAGCCATTTTATTATCTCTGTGTGTCCACAACAAACTGCTATAAACCTCAAGTAAACACAATAAATTTCATTTTAAAGTATATGTACATATATATTTTTTAAAAAACAAGCTATTTGGATTCCAAAGGCAGTTGTAGTCCGCTTTACTATTGGCTCCCTACAGCACTAGGCTCCTCTCCTTTGTCCTAAAGGAACACCAGCTTTCAGGCGAGCACTCGCACTCCTCGTGGCCCTTAGCTTCCTGGGCAGCTGTTAGATAGACAGAGGCCCAGAAGCACCTTTCAGTTCCTATTGTAAACTTGATCAGAGGTATTTATGCTGGGACATCAAGGATTTAACCACCCTTAAGAGTTGAAACATGTAGGGAAGTGTTACATTTTGTGTCTAGATGTCTCCACAAAATCTCATGCAGTCATGGGACTTTTTCAAAGGTGGATGAATTTAGAGTGTGTGACGCTGGGATCAAGGGTGTGTGATTAGTAAATCCATCTCTGGCTAGGATTAAGGGTGTAAATGCTAAACCCTCCCTAGGATGGGCAGCCTGCATACAATATAAGGGACAGAAAGGCTTGTCTCTCCCTCTCTCTTGTTGCTTTGCTACCTTGTGAGCACCATGAACTGCTCTCTTTGTTGGCCCTCTGCACGCCACCCTGCCTTGGAGCCATCCAATTATGGACTGAAACCTCTACAAACTGTCAGCCAAGTAAACCTGTCCTCTTCTAACTTTGGATGTTGGGTATTTTGTCTCAGCAACAAGAAAAGTAACTAAGACAGAATTAGCTACCAGAGAAATGGGGTCATTGCTGTGACTATGCTTGACCATGTGGTACAGGAGCCTTTGGGAATGGCTTGGGAGAAGAGTTTGGAAAGGTTTGGAGATGCCAGCTGAAAAAGTAGAGCTGGAACACCTTGGACTGTACTGAATGAGAGATTCTGATCAGAGCCCAGAAGACCAGAAGGCTGATAGAAATCCTGCCAGTAAAGATCAGGTTGAGGAGGTTTCTGCTGGGAAAAACTGCATTAGCTGTTGGACTCCAGATGTGTGTGCTGGCTTGGCACAAAGTTTGTCTGCATTTTGCTCATGTCCAGAGACTTTGTCTGTGACTGAGATTAAGGGAAGTGGACTAATTAATCTGGCAGAGGAAATTTCAAGGCAGTCCAATGTTGAAATCATGGCATGGCTGCAGTTGGGGGCTTTCAGCCAGATCTATGTTGAAAATTAAGAGCAAAGGAGCCCAGCAGAATGATTTGAAACATTCTGAGTTTTGCCAGAAAGGTAGCTCCAGTCAAGATAAGGACTGCAAAGATGGAGCAGAAGAGATCTTGATTGTTGAAAAGGAACATCAGAATAGAAAAGATGTCCTGAGGGCATCACAAGAAGCAGCAGGACCCCAGCTTCTGCAGTCCCAAACTTGCAAAGGTGAAACATTGCTCTGAGAAGAGAGCCCCTGAGCACCATGTTCCAGAATGGTAGCAGCCTAGGGAAGGAAGTTTTTCCTCAGATTTGGTTCATAGGCCCACAACCCCTACAGCCAGGAAATAAGGAAGCAGGGCTACTGCTCCTACTGCAGCAGACCATGAGGTATTGGTTTTAGGTGCATGCAGAATGAAAGAGTGAGGTCTGGAAGACTTTTACCCAGATTTCAGAAGAAGGCCTGGGAGGCCAGGCAGTATTTCCCTGAGAGGGCAGTGTGTGAAGTTGTGAGTGTGAAGCCAAAGTGCAGTGAAGGCCCCAGAAGTTTGGAGAAGCCAGGAATGTGGATCATCTGAGGAAAACTACAAGAATGTAGCAGAGCAGGGCCCAGAGAGAAGCCCTGGGAGCTACAATGACTGCTAGTGCTATAGGGTCAGAGCCACCCAAGCCCTTTCCAGCTCACACCTTGCCTCAAATTGCCTTGGATGCTTCACATGGAACTGCAGGACTTAATCTTTGTTCTGCTGGATTTTGGACGTTTTTGGTCCCGTGCTTTGTATCCCTCTGTCTGCACCTTTTGGAGTGGGAATGTTTATCTTGTCCCAGTGAATGTTGGAACTGTTTAACTTTTCATTTGTACAGGGCTCACAGCTAGGGGTTTGCCTTAAATCTCAGAGGAGACTTTGAACTTGGACTTTTCAGCAATGCCGAAACTGTTAGGACTTCGGCATCTTTTAGGGAGGGAGTAAATGCCTTTTGTGTAAAAGATGTGCGTGAGTCTTTGGGGATCAAGGGCAGAATGCTATGGTTTGTTTTTGGAGGTCCCCTCGAAGCCTCATGCACGGTTTCAGAGGTTTTGGTCTATAACTGCTTAGCTCTGTTGCTTCTGGCCTGCACAAACATCATGCAGGGAACACCTCACAGCAACCGAGGAGTGAAAGACAGAAAGAGGTCAGGGTTCCACCAGCCCTGCCACTGCAGGAATCTAACTTCCTCTCACTAGACTCCACTCCCTAAAGGTTCTACTACCTTCCAATAGTATCACAGGCAAATAGGGCTTCATGGACATCTGAGACCCAAAGCACAACAGCTCCCATCTAGCTTGAGCAAGGCTGTGTGCTCAGTAGTTGCTGTGGGAAGTGTGGGTGGCTCTGAGCAGAGCGCCTTCTGCTCTCAAGGGGCTCCTTGCAACACCCACCTCTTCCTTACATAGGTCAGATGGAGGAACAGCCTCAGACTGGCTGCCCTGGTTTCAAGGGTACTGAGAAGTGTTCAGCTGAGACTGCTTGCTCCACTTGCTGCAAAGATCCTAGTTCTGTGGTCAGCACAGGTTTCAGGGCTTCTAGACAAACTCCCCTCACCCCACTCATGAGGGTCTTCTAACTGGGTGGAGTGATATCAGACTGGTACAAGAATAAATTGGTATCTCTTCTTTTTCTCTACACCAGAAGTAAATATAGTTGTGTAAAATCCACAGAACATCAGCAGGCACGGTTGAAGGAACGGCTTCCAGAGCCATTCCACCCTGTAGATCCCTGTGTGCTCCAGCCCTAAACTAGCCTCCTCTCAGCTTTGCCATAACCCGGAGACTCTTTGCTCTCTGTTGAGAGATGATTTCCTCTCTGTTCCTCATCAACAAAGCACCCCTATAACAACCCACAGTCAGTACTTGGGAGGAGAGCAACTAGGAGGAACATAGACATTAAGCATCATATACATTTTCTAATGAGCAAAATATATTTATACTTCTAGGAGCAATGTTGTCTTAAACTACTAGTACCATTTTGTAGTGGATTGAATGGTGGCACCCAAAGATATATCTACATCCTAATCCTGGAATATGGCCTTATTTAGAAAAAGGGTCTTTGCAGATATACTTAAATTAGACCTTGAGATAAGACCAGTCTGATATCCCAAGTGGGCCTGTATCCAACAAGTACACTTCTAAGAGTCAGAAGAGGAGAAAATGTAAACTGAGAGGCAGAGACTGGAATTTTACAGCTGCAATCCAGGAACCACCAGAAGCTGGAAGGTATGAAGGAGAGCCAGGCCTCTGGAGGAAGCAGGGCCCTGTTACTACCTTGGTTTGGGATTTCGGGCTTCACAACTCTGAGAAAATAAAATTATGTTGTTTTAGCTGAAAAGTTTGTGGCAATTTGCTGTAACATCTGTGGGAAACTAATATGCACATTAATTCAAAGTAATAATATTGCTGCTTCTTGGGTATAATTTGAGATGGATATGGCAGGAAAATAGAGTAGAATACCCTGAAATAAAAGAGGGAGCACAGGATTGATAATAAAGTCCCCTGGGTTAAAAACAAGCAAAAAACTCAAACACAACCATGCAACTACCCATCTCTCTGAGTGTAATTATGCACAGCAGTTTTTATGAGCATGTTTCCTGCAATTTCTGTGCAAATACAATGGCACACTTTGCTTGTTCTCACCAATGGGATTGCACTGTTGTGCTTTGCACTTATTTTTTTTTCCATTTAATATATCATAGATATATTGCACATTGGTCACAGAAAGATTTGCCTTATCTTTGAATGGCTACAGCATTAGCTTTGAACATGTCTACCAAGATTTATTTAACCCAACCCTATAGAGTCTATGTACATTGTTCCTGGTGTTCTGCCACTTTAAACAATGAAACACTAATTCTCTCTCTCTCCCTCTCTCTCTCTCTCTCTCTCTCTCTCTCTCTCTCTCTCTCTCACTCTTTCTCTCTCTATCTTCCCCCTCCCATATTTGTGTACCCATAGGTCAAAGGATATGAATTACAGAATCACCTTCAAAAAACACTTTACCAACTTTTACCCTCAGAGGGAGCCCATTTCCCCATATCACTGACCTCATTAGATGTTACCAGCAATTTTAACCATTCCGGGTCCACACTTTTCCTATTCTTCAAGTGGGTATTGAGTTGGGATAGGGATAAAAAATTTATGCATCTAGATTCATGTCATGAACTCAAAACAAAAATTCTAATTTGTTATATCCCACATCTAAGGGAAAATATCTTCCTCAGATAGTAGCTTTGTTCCCTTGGCACTGATACGTACTACTGGGTTAATTCCAGCCATCCTTCATCACTTTTGAGGGATTCTCACCACTACCTGAAAAATATTTTGATTTCTCAAATCCTGGCTTGATGACTTGAGTGAATTTTATACAGTCCTATCAATCTTATACCAAATAAACTTGTCACTGCCATACTGCACCTTAGGTCTCTGTTCCAATTGACTCAGAGTTTACTTAAAAATTGTTTGACATTGATTGACAACATTCCAGGAGTTAAAGATACAAACCTGATACCCTCAACCAGAGTGCCTGCCTGGGCAAGCTCGTGTATTTATTTGGGATAACTTGCCTCTTATTAACCCCAATTTTGTGCATATGCATTTTGTCTCTGAGTTGCATTGGGAAATTTGGGTCCTGAAACCCTTTTCCAGGGAAATCACACTGGAGCAAGCACGTTCTAGGAACCCACCTGGCCTCCTTCTCCCACTTATTCATCATCTACTTGCAGCCAGTGCTACGAGTTGCAGCCAAGGCAGCAGATTTGCTGTTCTGCAAATTCACCATTATCCATGCCTCCTCTCCAAGTGCACCGCAGCCTGTGAGCCTGCCAGCTTCCTGCACTCTCTGCTGATTGCTCTCTGCACGGCTGCTCCAGGGCACCGTCACCAGCTGGCTGGCTGTCAGCAGTATGAGATGTAAATATCCTTGTGCTTCCAGCTTTCCTTTACCACTTCTTGACATTTTGCTGAAATCGGGAAGAGAAGATGGAAAATGCTGTTTCTTACCTTTATTCACTGTGGTGGGGACAGGGAGAGGGTGCTGCAGGTTGGTGCTTGGCAGACAATATAAAAATCTTCCTCAAAACAATTCCAGAATTTCATATTGTATGTACTTCACTATGGTACAAAATAAAAACAGTAACAACAACAAAAGTTAACAGCTGGGAGCACCCTAATATTTTCCTTCCAGAAAAGTCACTTAATAAAGCATTTGTATTTTGAGATGACATAATCTATTATCTGTGTTTTTGTGTGTCTTAACAGAGAAACATAAAGAAAACTGTGCCTTTTCTTGATGTGACTTCCCAGGGTGCCGGCAAGCCGTTCGTGATATACTACCATGCTGGGGACATTAAGCATATGTTCTTGTAGATCTCACTTATAGCACATGATTAGATTTTGAATTCTGAACTTTTGAAACTTTTGTCTTCAGATTACAGAACAGCCATGGAAGTTTTCTTCTCTGGATGGAAATGATTCTTCTTTTGATCAGCACACTTGGGTGGGAAGCATAATGAACAAAGTTATAACATGAAGACCTTTCGCTCTTTTTAGTTTCTCTGGCTGGTTGCTTGCTCTGCTCTTTCGGCTGCAGGAAAGGATGTGCGCATCTCTGATTTCCCTTTCCCAGAAGATGTGCTGCACCTCACAGATAACCACGTGCTAGAAATGGACTGCAGTGGCAGGTGGACATCATCATTTTCACACCGCAGCCCAGGTGTAGGGAGGATGTTTTCTAAAAGGTGGAAACTAATGAGAGATGAAGCAGAGTGCCCACGACTGCATGGGAGTCAAAGATAGAAACAAAAAGAATTCTGGTGAAGGATTCTGATCCCAGTGGTGTGGCCTCATTACCCTGCCTTTTCTCATGCTGTAGCAGAGATGCATTAGCAGCTTGATTGCCATTCGTTCGAGTCTGCCGGTGTCCGGAAATCATTTTAAATGCCATTTAGTAGCATTTAGATTATTTTATGAAAATATAGTACCCATTGGAAGGATTATTAAGCCCATATTTGCAATGGCCTGGGAAAAAATAAAACAGCTCTTAGAAAGATGAGTCCCACAGTTACCTCTGCAGCAATTATTCATTTAGTGGCCTCTCTGCCTACATTAGCACCTGAGATAAACTGGCATATGCAGTGCTCTGCCGTGGGTTTCTCCTGTAGGAGTCCAGACTCTCACTAGCTACTGCTTGATGCTCAAGATCCCAGGCCCCATTTCCTTCAGTTCGGTGTCACTGTTACAGTGTTTGCTTTGAGACAAAGTAATTCCTTTTCTTTTCTGTATTCCTATTGGTCCTATGATAATGGGTTTCCAGGGCAATATTGTAAATAATAAACTAATGATCAGAGTTTGCTTGCTTTCCTCCAAAAATAATCCCTTATTAGGTGGCAAGTCTCAGCTTTTCATCAGAAACAGGGGGGTTTTATAAAAAGCCTCACATCTCATGGCCTTACACTCACTTGAGGGAAATAATGCTCCATTTACATCTGGTGAGCTTTTCAGCATGTATCTGAAAGTTGAGAGTTGAATAAACAACATCACAATTCCCTAAGCATATTGGTAAAGCAAATATTCAGGTAGTGTGTCTGAACTTCCATGATGTGCTAGAGTTGACTGGCTCTGGCTTGTGAGCCCCAGTGGTACGTATCTCTCCCCAACTCCAGATTCGTGGACTGATGTCAACTGGGTTGTCTGAAATTGACTATGAGAATTGGTAAATGCTATAAATTTGATTTCCCTTCCTTCCTTCTCTCCTCTCCTTTTTTTACAGGGAGCTTAACATTGTACTTTTTCCATCCCCATCGTCTCAGTAGACTCTGCAAAGTAAAACAGTTGTCCAGATATAGCTGGGCAACAACCAAGACCTCATGCATCACCGCAGGTTGACTGTGAATGCGATGACATAACAGGTGGCACCACCCTCTGACCGCAGGGTCGTTGTTTCTACGCAACTCATTCCATCCAATTCCTGTAGCTTGAATCTCTCACATATTGCTCTAGGTCACACCAAGAAACTTCTGTGGTGAAAGTACAATGAGCCTCAGAGCCAGTTTTGAAAGAGGAAGAAATGGTTCTTTTTAGAGGTTAGTTATGAAAGATACCAAGAGGTTGGGTACACAGGTGAAGGCTTTGAGAGGCGGTAGAGACTGGGAAAGGGCTGCTTATCCCTGCAGCTATTGTTTTCCTAGAGCAGTGAAAGCAGGAAAAGTCCCAAGGTCTGCTTGAATTCCTTCACCTTAATGCTTTTATTATTAATGAATCAAAATTTCACTATTTAAATTTCTATCAATATTCAGATTCCAATATGAAGGAGAATATCTTTGCTGTTCTCTGTTTGCTTATTTGTTCTGGTGCTGGGTTCAAGCCTGGGGCCTCATCTGTGCTAAGCATGTAGTTTTTCATAAAAATAGTTGCTTTTATGCTGAGATGTAATGAGCTTATTTTTTAATGAACAGATTTTTCTTGAAATTCTCAATTTATTTTCTAATATGGTAAATATTAATAGATGAAATCCATATAAACAAACTTCTTTTGCACCTATGGCGGTTAATGTTATGTGGCAATACAGCTGGGCCACAGGGTACCCTTGGTGTAGCTGTGATACTGTTAACCTGAGGAAAGCAGATTGCCCCTCTAACATGATGGGCTGGTGCGATCCAGTGAAATCCTATACAAGTGGGTGACTTCCTCGGAGTAAAAAAGAACTCTTCCCCCTGACTTATCTTTGAGCTGGGGCGTTCACTTTTTTCTTTTGGACTTGGCAGAAAACTTGGCTCCACCAGCTTGCCAGCCTAACCTGCAGACCTTGGGCCTTGCCCGCTTCCACAATTGTGTGAGCTGATTGCTCATTATCTGTTGTCTATCTGTGGACCTATTCATCCTGCTATTGTATTGATTCTGCCTCTGGAGAAGATACCAGGAACTCAAACAGGGGCTTTAATACTTTGTAGGGTGTGAAAGCATCCTGAGACCCAAAACTGTGAAAACTGATGTTACAGATCATGTAACCTTATATGAAAAGTATTACTGAAGCCAAAGATGGATTTCCTTTTTTATTGACTTTGCCTAAGAGAGGTACTCTAATCTATAAATCATTCTTTCTCTCAGGTGTATTTTTTCATGTGTGTCATTGATTACTGATTTTTAATAATTGATTCTCCCTTAGGAACACCAGTTAGTCACATGTTCGCTTTCCATTCAGTCCATGTCCTCCATATCAATCATCTTTCCTCTTGGTTTTGTTTCTATTGTTTTACTTTATTTCTGGAACTTCAGTTTTATTATTAAAATCCTTCCATACATTATACATCTTTGATTATGACTTGTTCTGCCTTTTTATGCTAGTATTTTATCTCCTAAAATATTTCTATTTGTGTGTCTTAG
This sequence comes from Dinomys branickii, assembly GCA_004027595.1. NCBI lineage: Eukaryota > Metazoa > Chordata > Mammalia > Rodentia > Dinomyidae > Dinomys > Dinomys branickii. The sequence goes on along the minus strand of PVLD010028861.1, from coordinate 5,714 downwards.
AGGCAATGTGTCCCATTCTCTATTGTTCTTTCCAAAGCGTTTCTTGACAGTGTCTTCTGAATTTAACAAGAGGATGTTATTTTGGAACATCCTTTTGTCTTTTCTTATTTCGTAGTTTTATTTCTTTGGCTTGGGTAGGTTTTTCTGATCTTTTAAAATATTTCTCTTTGTTAATCCTTCAATTGGGAAGTTCTTTTCAAATCTTTTTGTTCTATTATTCTGTTTCATTTTGTTTTCAGAAAGCACCATGCTTGGGTAAGGTGACAATGGTTCTGCTCACTCCCTGCCTCTCTTGCAATGACTCCTCCTGTAGGCATCTGAAAGGTAGAGCGAACAGGCAGAGTTCTGATCCAGTTCCCAGATTTTTGTGGATTTCACCTAATTCAAATCTACTTTACCAAAGTAATAGCTTCTCTTTTTTCCCACAATCTGAACTTTAGCCACTGTGAACCACTCTAATTCATAAGAAACTACAAATCTTGGCTTACACTTACAATAAGCATCTTCCATTGTTCACCCTACTAGCAACCTTCACTTAGGGAGCGGAGCTGTGAGACCCCCACCCGTTCTTGCTTGCTTTTTTCATTGGCCTTATCTCTGACAGTGGGGGCAAGAGTGATGAACACAGTATTCTGATTGTCCCATAATTCATCATATCTTGAAGTCAGTTCTGAGTAATTTGTTTTAAGTACACTTTAACCCAAATTATATTCATAGTCAGCAAAGATATAACACCAGATAGAGGAACTGGATTGTCCGCTGAATTTAGGTTTCAGTGTTGATAAGTTTTCCTTCTTTCTGTATCTTTATAAATACTGTAGTTAGATGTTGGGAGCCAATGGAGTGGAGACTAATATGCCACTATCACTTTAGACTGTTGGTGATATTAAAGCAATGTCTAAGCCATGAAAACTCTGTGAACTCGGTTAATAGTGATTCTTGTGATTTCTTCTGCTAAAAATACAGATCAAACTTCCTACAAGATACACACGGTATTTGATTCTGCTTTCAGGTGACTAAGGCAGTGCCAATGTTGAGGCCAACCAAGTGGACTACTGACAAAATTGAGTCAAGGACTTCAGGACCCGTAACAGTCTAAAGCAGATGGCACCAAGTTGGGGAGAATACTCAAGGGCAAAAGCAGAGAAGACTACTTAGTTATGAGGCCCCCCATGAGTAAAGGGATAGATGTGGCCAATGAAACTCCGGGTCACTTATTTGAGAGCATTCATTCTCAAATACCCATTGGCTTCAGGCCATATCACTGGTCTCACACTATGGAAATGTAGAACTCAGGAATCTGGGATGAATAGCTTCAGATCCTTGCTTCCTAGAGACCCACCTCCCTCTTTCTTCTCTTTCCCATCTTGCTGTATTCTACAGCAAATCTCAGAGATGCTGATTTGCTCACTCACCAGGCTGCCATCTTCATGGAAGTCTCCAAAGTTGGATGGGGAGGTCTAGAACCTTTACGAGAAATAAGATTCTGATACCCAAAACTACTCTCAGGTGCTGGCTTTGGTGACTTTAAAGAAATAGGATCAAAGTAGACACAGAGGGATATTTCTGTAGCATCATATGTACCCCATATATCCCCACTGGATCAGAGCAAACAAGCTTTAATCAAAGAGGAAACTGAACTTAAATTCCAAATATAAAGACCTCAGCCGTAGCTTCTCCCAAAAGGCTTCTGGTCAACTTCTTGAAGACACTGATTGGCTTTTTGCTTTGTGTCTCTCAAAGGAGAGGAAAAAAATCAGGTCCATAAAATTCTTTGAAAAGTATGCTAGGTTATAAGCCTGTCTGCTTATGACTTCTAGAGAATCCATGTTCTTCTTGTGACTATCTCTTAGTTGGTGCTGGGATGAAGGGAAAAATAAAAGTAAATCCACATCAAGCTTTTGCAGGGAAAGTCCTCCATAATTTTTTTGTTTATATAAGGAGAAGTTCTGGCCTGGCATTTTCAAAGGGTTTGCTAGCTTATTCTCTTAGCTCTGCTGCTGCTTATTTTGTGCACTGCCTTCCGTTCCAAGTATGGATTTAGGGTATGCACAACTTAATGAAAAGAAAACCGAAAGAGCAGTAAAAGCTTTAAAGCACATCATTATGCAGATGGTAATGCACTTTGTGCTTCCACTGCCAAATGAACACAAAGATTAAGGTATTTGTAATAGCAGACAAATTTAAGTTAGACATAGGAGAAATCTAGGCATCACTCATCAAAAAGACACATTAACATAGCATAGGCTTCCAAAAGGAGGTTCTTTAGTAGGCTTGTGAAAGAAATAGTTAACAATATTCCTTAAATACATGAATAGAGTCTTATCAGGAGATTGGCAAGAGTACCAGATAATTTCTACTACCCATCCCTTGCCACCCAGTGATTGTCAATAATGTACCTGTAATAATTCATTCACCTGGAAAAGGACATGTGTCTCTATTTCTTTTCCCCTTGAACAATTCAATCATTATCCTTCCTGAGATGAAAGCCGCTCCCATGTTGTTTTTAGTAGTGACTTTTCTGTTCACTTAACAGACTAGTCAAGGTATGTAAGCTTTTTAATTGTAATAAAATCCCAGAATTTTTCCCTCATACAAGTGAGGGAATAAATGAAGGAAAAAGTAGATTTGTATAATGAATTCAAACTATTTTGCACTTGAGTTAAAGGCCAAGCCCTCAAAATGTTCCAGGCTCCCTTCAGGGACTGACCTAATGGCAAACTTACCTTTAAAAAAATCATAAATTAAAAATATAGATTTTACTGCTTTTACAGTAGACTGAAAAGACTCAATGTACTTTCTAAGCATCTCAGTTTTAAAATTTATTCTATTTTGTTTCACAGAAAATCACTGTGATATACAATCTCAGTGACATACAATCTCAGCGATATATAACACCTCAATGATGGCAGGTTACTAACGAAGACTTTGCTCGCTGCCCTCTATCTAAATATGCACAGACCCTATCTTTTTTGACCATCCCCTGTCTTCTTGTGTACCACTCATAAACAGTCATGCAGACGTCTTGTGGTGTGCTGTTGAGATTCAGTTTCCTTTCTTCTATTACTCACCTTTCAGATCTCAGCACAAGAATCCCTTTCTCAGGCAAGATGTCTAGACGTTCCAGGTTAGGCTAGGTATGCTCTCTGCACACTTCCTTACATGCCTCATTTCCTCTTGTACCTCTCTCATCAAAAGTGTAGATGTTTGTATGAGGCTTCCTTCCTGCTAGACACTAAGGTGAGGACAGTGGGAGCCTTTTGTTAAGTTTACTACCCCATTTTCAACATCTGAAACAAAGCCCAACTTGGTAAGTGTGCAGCAAATGTTTTAAATTAAGTCATGCATTCATTCATAAATTTGGGATATTCCAGTGTCACTGTAAATACTCAAGAAGGTTAATAATACTCCCTCTTACTATCACATACTCGGGTTTTCAGTCTTAGGGTTCCATTTCACAGTTAATGTGTATCTAAAATCCCTTCTCCTTTGGGCATTTTCTTTTCCAGGGATGACTTCTGTTTTTGTTTTTATTTCTTTTTCATTTCCTTCCACCACCTGACCTATGGCTGCTTTATCCTAGATAAAGGCAGAATTCTTAACATTATGCTCTTCTTAGAGACACTGACTTCTCCCCAGAATTGAAGTACAAGTCCATAGCAATAAATCACATAGGTAAGCAAGGTTAGCCTTTTTGACAACTATGGTCTCAATTAAAATTTGAAAATATCTTGCCTTCTTTCACTCCACCTTCTTTCCAATGTTAATAAGTCTATTAATAGGTGAGATGTTGAATTTTGCCATCAGAAATATGACTTTATGTGTAAATTATTGCCAGAAAGATTGTACTTTTATTAAAACCTCATTGAATATCTCAATTTTCATCCACTTTTCTGTTAGCGTTTGAAGGACGGTGGTGGCCCTTTGCAGCAGGTGGAGTCGAAAGGAGATAGTAGGGAGCTGAACTGTCCCTGAACACTGTTTTCTGAGGCTAGCCTGACCCCACTGCAGCCCTCAGAGGCCATCCTCGGCATATTCTTGTAGTGCAGTAGCATGAGAGGCTGCCATAGGAAAGGTGCTGTGCTCACCACTCTGTGCTCTGTCCTAGGAGACACTGATTACCTTAGTCTTTGTGCTCCAGGACACATGCAGCGACCCTGTTACCAGGAAAAGCAGACAAGAGACATTCATTTCTTTTGGAAAGAAAATGACAGATCTATTTTGGCTTCCTAAACACAGTCCCACCCAACATCCCTTGAGGGCCTGAATTCAGTTCTGGAGAGTGGACAAGTTTACAAGCAGGCCAAGGAATTTCCTGGAAGCAAAGGATGGAGATCTGACCTCTTCCTTCTCAGTGAGTAACAGCCATTAACTGCTGACAATATGAAATGGTATCAACTCAGGTTTGCAAAGCAACAACAAAAATATTTTTAAGGAAATGAAAGCTAAGCGGTGTGTATATTCAAACCCTAAATAGAAAGTCACAGCAGTACAATACTTTGTCATGATATTAAAGCAAGGAAATAAGTGACATGTATTTTATAGCAGGAAACCTTCCTTGTGCTCTGACACTGATCCAATTGTATAGGGAATTCAAAAAAACATATGTTACATATTCATTCTAAAAACACAATTTAAAAGCTTCTATAATCAAATCAATTACAACATAAAATGTCACACAAAGTAGTCCAATTGCTTCCTGTAAATACAATTTTTCATATTTGTGTTGACCTAAATAAGTGTAATAATCAAAAGCTGACTTTAGCTGGGCATGGTGGTGCATACCCATAATCTCAGGCTGGAGCATGGTAAGTTCAAGTCATGTCTGGGTAACTTAGTGAGGCCTATCTCAACATATAAAAAGGGTTAGGGACATGCTTCTGTGTTACAGCACCCCTGGGTTGGATCCCCATAGTGGAAAAAAGGGCTACCTTTATGTGCTTTTATTGCATTCATGCCTACCAGTCTCTTCTTCTTCTTGCTCTTAAAATAGAAAAGAACAAGTTTTACAAGGGACTGCAAAGAGTCAGAAGTCGGTTATATGTGTGGCTAAACTCTGAATATTGGGTCTACATCATCATTCTAGTGAGTGGCCATGACTCTTAATGGACACAGGAATTATATTTCTAATTATTTTGAAGGAAAGAAAAAAACATTATTCTGATAAAAATTTATTTTGTATTCACTAGTTCAAACAATTGCAGAGTTTTACAGTATGCTTTCCTTGGTTTTCAACAAGGTTTAAGAAAACAAATCAACCTTCTATTTCATTAGTTCCCTCGTATCAGGGTCCATCTTAGTAATCAATGGCGTGGCCTGGGTTTAATTGGCAGCATTTTCCCACTTAGTGGTACTTTTTAAAAAACATAATGTCTCTCAACATTAATCTAAGATGAAATGTAGTGAGCGTGTGTGTATCATTGTTAACATAAGTGAAATGTGTGCTGGATCTCTTCCTGCTCACTGCTAGCTCCACTTCCCCTCTGTCGATGGTTTAGATCTAAAATCACCCCCCCCCAGTGGGGAGCGGTGGGGTGCATCGGCACCCACATCAGAGCCACAGCAACTCCCAGGGATCCAGCCAAGGAACAAACGGGAACTGGAGCACAACAGCAAGAGAGAGCTGCAGATGGAGGTGGCTCACACGACACCACGCCCTTCTCACTCCAGCATCAAGCAGGAAGCATGAACTGAGTTACTGGGCTTCGGCTCTC
>PVLD010028860.1:0-10968 GCA_004027595.1 Dinomys branickii | reverse complement strand
CTGAGTGGCATTCCTCCGGAAGGTTCTCTCTGTTGCCTACCCGGCCACCATCTTGAAGTTCTCTCATAAAATTTATTTAATTATTTGTTACTTTCTAATGAATTGACCATTACACTTCTAAAGTTCTGAAATGCCCAGCAGACCATAGAAAGATACCACTTTAGGCTCCTGCTTGAAACCAACAGCTACAGAAAACTGCTGGCCTTGATTCAGGGCCAAAGGGTAGAATTTTAAATGGCAGAACTGAACTGTACCAAATGAGTAGAGCAGAGATCTAAAATTTTTGATCATTCTTAAATGTTTAAGACCTAGATGCAATGCATATTGCACATACACAAAAACATCTAATGGTAACTTTGCATGCATGATGCTTTATGTAATTTTAGTTCTGTAAACTTGTAAACATTAGAGCTCAAGTGAGGGCATATTTTGTCCTTGGATATATGCACATCTCTAGTCCCAGATGTATAACCTAAGGTCATGGCTGTTTATTCACCACTCTAACTATTCAATACACTGATTATCAAAATACACTGATTATTGAAAACATTTTACAAAAGTCAACGTTTAAATAAATTGTAGCACTGAAAACTAATGTTTAGAAAATAATCAAAAGCCTACCAACAAAAAAAGAGAAATTATTTTAATAAAACCCACAACCTATTTCCTAGTTTACTTTCTGCAAGTTTAACTAACAGCATTTGTATCTTAAGGAAACCTTTTTGCTTTAACATAGAAAACTCTTGAACTAACTTTTTAATTACATCCAACTTAATTATCTATAATAATAACCTTTTAATAATATTTGCTGGGGTGAGGCACAATAAGACTCTGGGGAAAACTGGAATATAAAGTAAATTAAATGAGGGCATTTTTTCATTTTGAGGCAGGACCTTGCTATATAGTTTCGGCTGGCCTGGAACTCACTTTGTAGTCCACACTTTCTTTGGCCTTGAACTCAGGGAGACCATCCTGCCTCAGGCCCCCCACTACCATGCTGGAATTACATGCATGTGCCACCATGCCCAGCTGAATAAGGGTTTTAAAATTAGACAACAGTTTTGAAGATCTGGTTTCAAAATGTTTGTTCTTTAAAATAATAAGGTGTCTCCTTTGGATCATTCTAATCCACATTTTTTCATAGCACAAATACAAATGAGTCACATATTGATTAAACAAACTGTGAAGTGCAGGTCATATGTTTAGACTTCGAACAAGTGGCTGTATGTGGCTTCAGCTGGTTGCTGCATAGCCTTGGATAAGTTCCGGTATTCTGTGAGTCTGTTTTCCCGTCTGTCAAATGGGTTTGATGATGCCACCACCTCTGTAGGGGTGAGGACCCAGTGCCCTAGAGGACGGGTCAGTGCACAGCGAGGCATGCAGACTGTGGCTCATGGTCTGGTTCAGAGAATGGCTTGCTCATTGTGAAGCATTTCATGACTTTGCAGACTTGAAGACCCCAGGATCCCACGGCGGGAGGCAAACACCCCACCATCGCCTCTGCCATGGTGCAGCCTGTGCTGGTAGGGAGGTGGGTGTGGCCAGAGGGTGGGGTGGGCATCTGGGCCTCGCTCTGTTGGCCCCATTGAGCAGACGGGCTCTGAGGAAAGAAGAATTGGGACGGTGTTTGGTGGGCGGAGCACAGAGAACTCCTTGGAAAGAGAACAGAGACAGCGGGACACGTACCTGCGTGGGAGGGGCGGCCTGGAGCCCATCTGCCTGTGCACCCCACACGGGAGACCCTGAGCGCATGGCTGTGACTTCCTGGTCCTCAGGTCATCTCTTCATCTTTCCCACCCGAGGTTACAATGGAGGAAGGACACATACACACATGGCTGAGCTGGAGAGGGTGATTGGCCACTCGTGGTTTATCTCTCGCTGTGAGCAGAAAGTCTGCACCTAATGTTAGATGCTTGCTTTGTTGGCTTGAACTGGTCCCAGCTCAAATGCCCTTGGACACTCTGCACCAGGTTCTGTGGCAGCCAGAAACTGGCCACCCACAGTGGCTTTTCTGGTGGCCAAGCTGGTCTGCCCAGGCTGACACCACATTCTTCCAGTGTGCTTTACTTCACATGAGGATGGGAAACACTGTGGTTGGCTGTTATGGTTGATACATTGTGTCAACTTGGGGAGTCTAGAAGTTTGGCTGAGTGACTCAGCAGGAAGCCAGGGTGCTTACTTTGTACACATCCTGAGCCTGTGGAAGAGGAGGGCATGGAGATTGTGTGAGGGCTACACGCACCCTAGATGGGGGTAGGGTGTTCACAATGTAAGGGAGAAAAAGAGGCTGCTTGCAGCCATTCCCCTTTTTTGCTGGTTGTTTGCTGCCATGAACGTTTGCCCTCTGCCATATGCCACTCTGCCTCTGAACCAGCCAAGTAAGGACTGAAACCTCCACAAACTGTAAGCTAAATAAACTTTTCCTTCCTTCATTTTGGGTGTTGGGTATTTTGTCTCAGCAACTAGAGAAAAGTAACCAAGACCCTGTCCCTGCCTCTGGCTGCACCTTCTACCCTGAGCTCCAGTTGCCCTTGTAGTGCCCATCTTGCTGCGTCTTTTCAATCACACACATCTCTTCTTACCCATCTCAAATAAGGGAACCTCAGGCCATTGCTCTCCTCTTGACACAGGCCCCAGAACTTCCTCTCTCCCCCTATCACTTGTTTTCATCTCCTTTTGACCCAGGACACTTCCTGAGTTCAGCCCCTTGCTGAAAGCACACAACTTTCTTTGTCCGTTCCTCTGGATTCTCCTTAATGACCTTAACTTAGCTTCCCCCTGGGGTCTTGGCTTGGGCAGGATGATGTTCTGAGGTTGTATTCTCTCAGCTCCTTCCCTGGGGCCCAGGCCAGGGCTACACTGGTGGCCACTGCTGCCTCTTTGTGACTGGTGGATCTCTCTCCAGGGAAGTCAAGGACTTGTGTCCAAAGTCTAAATTATCCCCTAAGTTGTTTTCTTTTATGTCTCTGAATTTAAAAAAATGGCATTAGCCCATGGTGAGTCCATTTCTTCTGATCCTCAAAGCCAGCCTCGGATCTGTCCTCCTCCTCCTCCTTTCTGCTAGTCTTCTTGGCCTGGCTTCTTCCTGCACTATCCTGTCATGATGTCTTGCACACTGAGAGGGTCCCCTCAGAGCCCAGGTCCCGGGTTCCTGCAGGGTGAGCTCCGGGGTGAGCACTAAAGGCTGCTCCTCACTCAGCCCATCCTTCCTGGCCCTCCTCTACCTCCCAGCTCGGCCAGCCGCCTGCTCACCTGCCCTTTCCCAAGAACGCTGCAGTCATGAATAGAGGTATGCCTCCGTGCCCTGGAGACCATGGGGACACCTCCCACATCCCCCGGAAGGCTGTTTGCTTTTTGCCCTCAGGTTCTCAACCCCCCTGTGCAAGTGAGCAGCACCAGATGCTCCTTCTTCAAGGGCTCATGGTGGCTCGCCACACCAGCGTCCTCCTAGTGTTGACTTTATTTCCAGTTGGCGACACAGACTGAGCTTCCGCTGGCTACAGGCTGCACCTGACTCTGCTGGTGCGGGTGCCTGGCATGGTGCTGGGCCACAGCAGCCGCTTGTGAATGCAGGAGGCAGGAGGGAAGAGAGGCAGGAGCAGCGCCGAGGCTGGGGCCACGGGATGGGTGGCAGTAACCCCCCCCTTGGGCTGGTGTGATGTTAAGGGAGCAGCCGCAGTCAATGAGCTGCAGCAGCTCGGAACTTGCGATCAACTTCAGTGCGCTGTGGAGCTTGGCCCTGCTGCCAACAGTTTGTAGAAAAGCCACAGCCCTAATACTTAAACACATTGCTGTAATTCGCCTCTCCATAAAGTGGTCTTTAAATTGTGTTTTGAGGCCGGGAAGTGCACATCAGTGACAGGCTTAACTGTATAGCTGCCGTAAAGCAAGAGTGGAGGCCCATCTGTATGCAAATGAGATGCTTCAAGTTCATTATTGTTATTAGCAAATGGAAATACAGCCGGGGCAGAAATAATGGTATATTTCCCGCTGCCTGTGCTGTGTTTTCATCAATGGGCTGCTGAGGGCCTGTGCATTTGCCAACCCATTAGAATGAGCGATTTTATATCCTAATGTAAAATTAAAGGAATTTAGGGATCTGCCCAGGAGATACACTTGTTTAAACTTATATTAATGTCTCTATTGGTTATATGGGTTATGTTTGTGGAATATTACTAGAAAAGCAAATGTCCTGGCCATGGGTATACTTTGCAAATCTCCATGAATCTATTTTCTGACGTGGTATTGAGCCGATTTTCTTTCCATCTGACTTAGAAGACACAGGCCAGCTGTGACTTCTCTTACCTGTAAACCACACCACCAAGTTTTATTTTTTAATTGGCTCATTTCTCTCTTCTCCCTTTCCCTTCTGATGTCCTTCCTGGCTTCTCATAGCTTTCATGTCTGTTTGTTTCAGCAGTGTTGTGATGCTTCCTGGGGTTCCCCTAGGCTGTGGGGCGCCTTTTACGTGGGTCCTGTCCCTGCTAAGGCGTCTGTTGCAGTACATGTTACAAATGCGTGTGGCCAGGTGAGGATTTATCAGAATAATGGTGGAGAGGAGACACTTAACATATTTATTTATTTATTCTCCAATCAGGGTGTGTGGCGGTTCTGCCTCCCGTTCCGGTGTCATCTCTTGGTACTCAACCCCTCTGCATTTGCTTCCAAGACCCAGGCGGGACTCTTGTGTTCATCCTGGAGGTGGCCTTGCTTCAGTGGGCAGCTGGGATGTGACCCAGGGACCAGCACATCATCCTCCCACAGTCTCCCTGAGCGAAGCCTTTTCCAGAGCATGGGACCTACAAAGAAGTCCTGTTTGTGCCCTGCATGGAGAAAGTCCGGGCTCGTTCCTTGCCGTCCAATTCTTTCTCCTCACCAGCAGGTAAAATAAGAAGAGTTCACACCAGCGCTGTTAGGTCCAGCTTGAGGCCCCCTGGCAATCTGGACCCCACTTCCTGATTAGGCTGTGTTGTGGGGCTTGTCTGGCCTTACCACTAGCATGAAGTGCTTCTCTGTTGTTTAGGTTGTGCGCTGCACAATGGCAGCCCCTACCACTCACAGCACAGGCATTGCTGATCTGCATATTTCACATTTCCAGCAGATGGCAGTAAGCTGACTTATTCTAGCAAAGATCAGGCTGGTAGGGTGATTCAAGACAGAGGGAAGTCTTGAAGGAAGGTGCTTCTAATCATTGGAAAGGAAGGTTCTGTGGCTAGCAGGCCTTGAACTACACCTGCATGGGGTGGTTCTGGAGCCACTTGTGATTTTGTGCAGTGAGGTAAGAAAGGAAAAGAGATTAGAGATGTCGGCAGCAACTTGACAGAGGGGTTGTGCATCTGCCAGAACTAATGATAAAACAGTGAGGCCTGTTTTGCATATCTTTTACCCTTGGACTATTCTAGGACTTTACTAATTATTCCTGGTTTTATTTTTCTTATTTTAATTTGACATGTGTGTTAGTCAGTGGCAGGTTGGAAGCCCAGCTCTGGTCTGCACGGGAATTGGCCTGTGGCTGTGGGAGGTGGGTGTCAGAAGAGCAAGCTCAGCTCCCTCGGTGCCCTCTTGGCTTCTCTGGAACTGTGGGCCCAGGTGAACTCCCTTCCTTCCTAAGCTGCCTGGACTGCAGTATTTTGTTACAGGAGCAGAAAATGGACTAAGCAGCAGCTCTGGGGGCGGATAGGCAGGTGCCGTCCTCACCAGATGCTCTGGGGCTTGGGCTGGATCCTGGCACCCAGAGCTCAGGTCTGGGGGGACCGGGTGGGTGGAGCTTGGCTCAGGAGCAGGAGGACCAGACAGAGGTCCCACCAGGCCGGTGGGTGGATCGTGGTGGACAGCAGGACGGGCCCCAGCGGGGTGTATTATTTTGGTTAAAACAGGCCATCTTCCTGTGTGTGAGCTTGTGGTCTCTGCTTGCTACCGGTTCCTAGTGCTGCTGTAGCTTGTGTCTCAGTCAGATCCTGGCAGGAGCACCGTTTTATATACTGATTTCCTTCACTGTGACGAACGGCACCTGTGCACCTCACCCGTTCATTCTATTTATTCCCCCCACCCGAATTCAGTGAGGACATCCCTGGTCGGTGGACTGGGTCCACTCTGTGACTTAGAGGTGCGGGCCTGGCTCTGTGCAGCCTGAGGTGGGGCATTTATGCATCTGCGTAGGCGCGGTGAGAGGGGTGCACTGGGCCTCCTGTCTGCCCTAGCCCAGAGGTGGCCCATGGCAGTTCTGGTCCCGCACCTGCCCAGACCGAGGTGCTCCTCTGCTCTTCCAGAGCCCGCTGGGGCCGGGCCCCACAGCACCTACCCAGGGTGCACCAGGGTGGGGCTGGGGCACTCCTCAGAAGGAGGGGCATGGTGCTGAGCTGGCCTCAAAGGACAACTATGGGGCTCAAGACAAGACCTCTGGGCAGGAGGGGCTGGGAGGCACTTTCCTCGGGTGCAGGGCCCGGGAGGAGCCCTGAGGGTGCTGGGAGCAGCCAGGACCACACAGGGCCTGACTTGACTGGGGCGGTGGTGGCAGAAGAGGCAGGCATGAACATGGGAAGGAACAGAGGAGACCAGGACAGACAGCTGTGAATGCCTGGCCAGGGCTTCTGCCCTGCCATGTGCTTCTGCCCCCACCCTGGTGCACAAATGAGTGGGCTCACCTTTGCCCCGTGGCCAGGGACACTGACCTCGAGATGGGCCCTGGAGTGCCAGGTGGGGACCAGAGCCCATCTCTCCTCTTTTCCCAGGGCCCCTTCTCCTTCTTCACTTTCTTCTCCTTCTCCTTCTCCTTCTTTTCCTCACCTCTTGGCCATCCTCCTTCTGCAGGTGAGAACTTGAGGAGCCCCAGCTTGGAGTGGGGCTGCCAGTTTTGGGTGGAGATGCTGTGTCCTTACGTGTTGTCGGTGTAACCCTGCATCTAACCATCTTAGGTTCTTTTCTCTCTGAATCTGTGGATGCCCCACCACCCTCCACAGACCTGGGGACTTAAACCCGGCCGAGGTGCATTGCCGGAGCTGGAGCCAGGGTGTCTTGCAGCCTAGTTTATGGCTGCTGGCTTGGCCTCTGCCCTTGGCCTTGCTGAGATTTTATTACAGCACTCTTCAGCGGTCATGCAGAGGTCCTTGGAGCCATAGGCCAGGGCAGCCAACACCCAAGGTCTATATGCTGAGGATTTTGTGTTTGGGAAGCAGTGGTCATAAGCAAGACTCCAGGAAATAAATAGTTCAGTTCCCACCAAAGCTGCCTGTGCTGGAATTCGTGCCTTTGACAGAAGCATTAGTAATGATGGGGACAGAGCATCTTTTTATTTGAACCCAGATAATTTTAACAGCAAGAGTAGCAGTGGGAGAAAGGCCTGGCTAAGGGTATTGTTGGGGTTATAAATTCCTTCTCTCCCTAATGCCCAGCCTTACCTGGAGACTCTCCTGGCTGCTCATCCTTCTTTCATTTCTGTCTGCTTTATTCACCATGTTCCTTCCTTTCCTAGGTTTGACCAGCTCAGAAGCTGCAGCTGAAGTGAGCCAGGAAATACTACAAGCTGCAAAAGTCTCTGCAACTTCATGGTTCTGCCCTCCCTGAGCACACTGGTCCCCCCCCATTTTTTTTTTTTTTACATGAAGCAACAGAGAGACCAGATGCATTTTAAAATGACAAGTTTGCTGGAAGTACCTTCTTGAGTAAGGGGTTTCTTTCCTACATAATGGTTCCCTGCAAAATGGGAAAGGAACTGACCAACCTGGTCCTGACAAGACGTAGGCAATGTGTGCTTTGGGCAAGCAACTACACTCACTGGCTGATCTAAATCTGCCTGGAAATTAAGATTGAATTTGAAATCACCCGAGGCTGAGGCTCCGATGGTGTAGAAGTCAGAAGTCATACTTGGGAAAGACAGGAAAAAAAAGCCTCCCAAACCTGAAAAAAGCAGGGGGAAGGAAAGAAATATGTTATAATGGCAGAAATAAGCCCAAATATATCAGTTGTGACAGTGTAAAAATGAAATAAAATCAGGCTGAAACAAAATGACTCAGAAAATTTAAAAATTAATAAAAAAGAGAATAGAACAATATTCGCACATTCAGGTAAATGATAACTCATGATGAAAAGCATTAAGGAAGACAGAGACAAACAGTTCATATTCATATGCGTAAGGGTGTACTGAGGAGCCATATACATCTATGAACACACCTTGGAGACATCTGCACTGTTTCTTTGAATGACAAGGGGAAAATGACCAGCTTGGAGAGATTTTAACACATCCTTCTTGATGTGGGACCAAAGGTGACCTTTAAGTTATTTCCAGTCTTAATCCCAAGTTATTATATAGAACATAATAACTTGTTTGGAAGAAAAGGTCTTTGCAGATGTGATTAATTTGAGAACCTTGAGATGAGATTGCCTTGGGTTGCCTACATGGACCCTGATGTCCTTGTAAGAGTGCGGGAGACAGAAGGCAGAGATTCAGGTAGTGTAGCCAAGAGACAAAGACCCAGCCAAGGGGAGGGCAGGAAGCCCCCCAGAACCAGAGGAGACACACAACAGAGGAAGGCTGGCCCTCAGCACCCTGAGTTTGGATTTCTGGGCTTTGGAATTGTGAGAGGATGGATTTCTGTTGTTTTAAGCCAACAAGTTTGTGGTCATTCATTATGATCAACCCTGGAAATGAGTATGTTTCTCAAAAACTCACATACGAAGAAGGATAATTAATAAGAATGTGAAGGGTCTGAGAAATTTAACTACATCCAACTGCATATGCTCAGTGTTTTTAAATACATAGAAAAATTTATAGGAAATTAGCTATGTATTAGGTAACAAAGAAAATCTCGCCATTTCTAATGCTACATCTTCAGATCTTCACTCTAATGGGGATGATACAGAATAAATGGGAGCCACCAATGAAACACACCCCCAGGCACATCTGGAGATGAAAAAAATCTAAGTCACGTTTTTAAGAGAAAATTAAAATGGAAGTTACAATACTTAAAACCAAATGCCTGTATAAATTCATGGGGTTAAGCCTGAAGAGGTACTTGAAGGGGACTTTCAAGCCATTTATTACAAAACAGGAAAAGATGAAAAGAAATTAGCTAAGCTTTTGGCCTAACAAACTGTTAAAGAGAACAATAAAACAAGTCCAATGAAAGCAAGATGAAGGAAATAATGATAGAAGCAGAAATTAATAAAATAGGCTGAAAGTCCAGGAAAGGTAATTAACAAAACAGAAAGCAAGTTCTCTGAAATCAGGAATGGAGTAGACAAAGTCTGGGCAGGGCTAATTAATAACAGAGAGAGAAGGTGGAAGTAAATTTTATGAGGAAACACAAAATGATGTGTCTATATGGATATAGCTCTTCAAAAATTATGACAGAAGTGAATACCTTTATATTAATGTACTGAAAGCAGCTGGTATTGAAAACATCCTAAGATAATATAATCAAAATGCAACCACATACAAGTAGAAAGCTTGACTAGGAAAATAATCATAAAGTAATTGGAAATGAGAGTCTAAGATAAGTAGGAGGCAGCAAATCTGCTGGGTGGGGTGGTACACACCTGTAATCCCAGCACTTGGGAGACAGAAGCAGGAGGATTGCTGCAAGTTCAAGGGTCACTTGGGCTACCAAGTGAGTTCAAGGTCAACCCAAACTACATGGTGAGACCCTGCCTCAGAAAAGAAAAGGCAACAAGTCCATAGAACTTAACAGAAGAGTTCAATAGCTATTCAAGGGGCAGACTATCTGGATCTGTAGAAAAAGATGGAAAGCCCACCTTTTATGAACTTAGCAAATACCTTATGACCAAATCCAACAAGGAAATGTGAGACAAAACTTTAAAGGCTCATTGGATTTATGAACATAAATACATAAAAACCATAAAGAAAATACTAATAAAGTGAATTTTATAGCTTATTAATAGAATAATGTATCTCTAATCAGTAGGGTTGGTTCAGCAAAACATATATGTCAGTGTTGTTAACTGCTCTGATAAATTACATGGAGAAAACCCTATACTTTTCACAATAGACATTGCCCTCTGCTTCCCTTCCAATAAATATTCATGAATGATATAAACACCTAGAAAACAGTAGAACCTGAACTGGTAGAGAAATAAACCAAAATACTACATGAACCACCACACCTGGGGAACAACAGAATTAAAGAACAGTCACTTCTCTTGTATTATATATATCAGCCAAAATGCAAAACAAGAAATAAAATTTGGAAAGGAAGACACAAAACTATTATGAGTTTCAGATAATGTAGTTGTTTAATGTGCAAAAGAATCACCCAAGAAATGGCTAGAACCAGTCTGTTAGTTTAGCAGGAGCGCTGAATACAGATTGAACATGTAAAGATCGGTAATTTTTCTTTTGCTAGCAGCAGTCAAGTAGGAACTGCAATAGAAGGAACAACCCCATTCATTGTAGTAAAGAAATCTGGCAGGTACTTGAAGTAGACCTGTGCCAATCATGCTGGAGGCCTAGGCATGCTCTTTTATTCCTTACCACAAAGATTTACAGCTTGTTTGGGTTGGCCACATACTCACCTAAGAATACACACTCTCCCAGCACCCTTTGCACCTAGTGTTGGCCACTTGGTGAGGGCCTGCTCAATGCATTCCCACAGAGGCATTTCATACTGGGGAAGAAGCCAGCACGAGTGCGAAGGTGATCTCTGGCTCTTCCATTTCCTGTGAAGATGGCAGAAGGTGAGACTGAAGATGCCATGATCCCTGATGCTCTCCTGGAGCATGTCCCTGGCCCTGGTGGCCTTAACTTGGACTTCTTCTTTTTTTTTTTTTTATTATTTTAAAAGTAAAAGAACAAAAACATATTAACAGACACAAAGTAGCATAAGAATAGTACAATCAAAACTGAGTTACAGACAAGGTGACAGGGAATCAACAATGGTTGTTGCATTACATATTGATAACTTTGAAGTGTACATTCAGGAACATAGATATAGACATGCAAAATTGATCAAACAA
>PVLD010028859.1:0-18812 GCA_004027595.1 Dinomys branickii | reverse complement strand
CTAAATTATACATGTTATATGTGGGAGTTCAGTGTGATATTTCATTAACCAGGTACAGTTCATACTTATCAAACCCAGCCTTGCTTTATCCACTCACCACCACTCATTACAACCTTTGTTATTCACTGTTGCACATTTAGATTGACAGTTTTGAACCTTGTATCCATGAGGGAGCATGTGCTTTACTCACCCTTATGAGCCTGCCTTACTTCATTTAAAATAATGACCTGTACTCCCCGCAAATATAGCTTACACAGTGAAAACTTGTAGGCTATAGCAGATAAATCAGAAAAATATCTAAAAGGAATCAAACAAAACTATACATTGCCTAGAGAGAACTATAAATCTCTCAAGAAATGTTAAGGTGAAAATTCTGCTATGAGTAAAGCACTATGTAGTATTCTTTGCAAAGAAACCAAATATGATACAATTCTTAATTTTCCATAAATTTCTTAGAAGCCAGTGCCTTCTACTTAGCAGTCCAAATGACAGACAAATTAGGCTACTATCTTTGCTTCTTTAATTTATCTTGGAAAATCATGGAAGTGAGAAACAATCAAGTCCAGAAAAGAAACATGAACAAATAAATGTAATCTCTTTGTAGGAGACTGAAGATAGTTGAGCTGGACCTGTGTTTGGAGGGGCAGAGCAGATGTCGATCTGTGCTGAGGCCTGCATAGAAGACTCATAACAGCATGAGTTGGAAGAAAGTTTCAAACTGCTGCCTCTACAACACTGCACAGTCTGAACATACCACAGATGTCAATGGACCAGGGGAATCATGAGGAAATTGGAGACTGTGGCTACAAAGATTGTGTTAATAGCCACTTGCACCCTCCCTGGTGGGTGAGGACTGATTTTCAAAACAACTGCTATTTAACAGAACAAAAAGAATGGAAGAGAAAAGAACAGAAATTATATCGATGAAGCATGTATGCATAGTAACCACAGTTATTCTATGATCAAATAAGAGTCTCCTCCCTTCTGCCCCAGGGAACCCTGGGAGTCAGATTCTACCTGTGAGGCGAACATTCTCAGGTCCATGGAAGACAGGGTCTAGGCTGTGCCAAGAAATGGACTGAAGATATCTAGGAAGGCAAAGGTGATGGACAGTATCCAGCTCTTCCCCACCTGTCTCTCCCCAGGTACCCTGATGGATGTCCTATCTATTGACTGTTGCCTCTTTTCGTTGGGAGTTGACCTGGTTCTAAGGTGTGCCTCAAACTGAGGGGAGTGAAGAGGACCCCAGCTCTGTTAGGTGTTGAGGGGAGAACAGATGGGTGAGTGTGGAAGCCCCATCTCAAAGATTGTGTCACTAGATAATACAGATGTCCTGTATTGTCATTCAGGTGCTGCCAAGAAGGATTGGCAAGTGACACCAAACAGCTGCTCAGAGAGGCTTTTGAAATGGGTCGTGGGCCAGAGGAGAACAGATTCAGATCCATAGATGACACACGAGACCAGACTGTGGCCCGCACCAAGCTCATGATCCCTAGCAATGTTGAGGGACAGGGAGACTACCTTTGGATCCTTTCTGTCAGAGCATAGTCAGGTTGGTGAATGAATGGTCCACTGATTGTACGTAGAACTTTAGAGCAAAAGGAGGGCAAGTTGTCTGGTTCAGGCCTCAGGTGAGAGTAGAGTGGGCATGGTTCAGCTAGGGGTTGGAGTGACTGGCTCTGGGTGAAATAGAGATGTCCCAAGTCAGAGAGTTTCCCGAAGCAATGCAGATCTTCCTTTCTTGGGAGCTCTGCTCTTCTCAGGGATGATTTGTTAGAATGAGCTTCTCTGTCAAGGCCCTTTGTGAGATAGAACCTTGGACCCTGGAAATAGAATGAGGTCAATTTAAAATTGATGTAGTTGCTGTAACAACATTCAAAGTATTGATCCCTATGGTGAAGAGTAGATCCTGATTAATTTCTTTCTGCTCCTGCTTTTAGCCCTGGGAGACCCCATATAAACTCCCAGAGGTGACCCTCACTGACTGCTGCTGCTTTGGCACAGACCAAAGAAAGTTTCTCTTCTTTGCTGTGAGCTTTAGGTGAGGGGTGCAAATATGGCCGGGCTCAGTGGGAGGTTGTGGGTTTGGCGAAGAAGCGCCATTCCAGAGAGTGGTTCCTTGAACAGTTCGGATTTTCCCTGTTGTTAGCACTGCAATCCATTGAACAATTCTCTGGTGAGATCTTGATTTTGCCTCAGGGGACACAGAGTGCAGGTTCAGAGCTTTGGTTGGAGGACCTGCATTCTGGTGGGAGGAGTGTAGTGGAGATGAGCTCTGTTAAGTCAATTTAAATGCAGTGAGAAAGGTGAGAAAGTTTCACCCCAGAGAGAGCTTGCCAAAGCATTCTAGAAATGCGCCTGCTGCCTGCCCCTCGGGAGGAGGCTCTGATTTCTCAGCAGTGGGCCATATTTGTTCTCCTGGACGCAGAGAGGATATCAGAGCCTTGTTCTGCGCACTGAGCTTCAGGTGAGAGGAGCAGAGAGAGCCTGTGTTCAGTTAGGTGCAGGGGAAAGACCGTTGATGGTACTGAGGAATCTCTACCCCAGTAAGCCCATCTCAGAATATTTGAGAGAAGCTTTTCTTGCTGGATCTGCACCTCACAGTGCAGAATTCCAATGAGTGCACCTCCTTTTTCCTCAGGAGGTCCTGAGAGTTCCTTTCACTAAGAACAAAAGGCCTGCTTTCAGATCCATGAAGGGAGCAGTGCATCACGGGGGGAAAATTCATCAAAAAATCTCAGAGAAGCACCCCTTCTGTTTCCAGATACAGGAGTTGAAAGACAGAACCTCGTTCGGAGGACTGTGCTTCGGCTGGGAGGAGCAGAGCAGACTGGGTATAGTTAGGTCATGGGGAGAGGACTGGGGAAATACCGCATTTTCAGGTTGGTTTAGTGTACGGTGAAATGTGTGGGTCTAGCTTCCATCTTCCCTATGCAGAAAGACAATTCTCCCAGTGCTGTCTGGGGATCAGGCTGGCATTCCTGCAGGAAAAGTGCTTGGCCCCTTGTCCAAGGTCAGGGAGCTGAGCTTGTTTGGCATTGTTTCGGTGTCCCCTCCTCTGTTCCGTTCATCCAAAAGTCTGCTTTTGTCAGAGCCATGCCCTTCTCATTCCCACACATTGGATCTTCAGTTGATTCCTCACTTGCTTTTGCTCTCTAGCATTGCTGTTGTTGTTCTAGATCTCTTGTGGATCTGTACCTCACAGTGCAGAATTCTCAGGAGAGCAGTCCTTTTTCTTACAATGGCAAGAGAGATACAGAGCTTTTTTCTGAAGACTGTAATTCAGGTGAAAAGAAAAGAAGACCTGAGGTCAGGCAGCTCAAAAGACCGGGAATTAGGCAGAAAATGTCTCAGGGGAGCACATGTTTCCCTCAGGGCACCAGGAGAGGAGGGTCAGAACCTAGTTCTGAGGACTGTGCTTCAGGTGGGAGGAGAAGAGGGGACCCAGGGTGGGTTAGGTCAAAATGAGGCCCTGAGAACACATAGTGAGGAAGCCCCAAGCCAGGGAGAGGGACCTAAATACCCTAGATTCATATCTGTTGCAGCCCAGCACACAGGCGAAGAATTCTGAGGACATCACCTCATTTAGCATGAGGGCACCAGGCGAGGAGAGACAGAGACTTGTGTGAGACCTGTGCTTCAGGTCTAGGGAAAAATGGACACTGGATATTTCAGGTAAAAGTGCCAAACTGAGGGTCACAGTTAAAGCCTTGGCAAATGTATACTTACCCCCTAAAATCCCGTGCTACAGCCTCTGTGTTCACACAGAACACATATGACCTGCACCACACAGGAGGACATCAGATATGAGTTCCTCGTTCGTGACTGACACAGACGACCCTGGGTATCAGAGCATTGTTCTGATGTCTAACTTTCATGAGGACTGACATGCTTGGATCCAGTATTATGTAGAGTATGTCAGGGACTGAGATTGAGAGAAGAAACCTCATCTCAGATTTAGAATGTGAAAATAACAGTTTCACAAAAGACTGTTTTGACAGCCTTGTACTGCACAATGGAGAATTTTCTGGTGAGCACCCCCCTTTTTCTCAGGGTACTCCTGGCTTTCAGCTCCTGGTTCTGAGGACTCAGCTTAAGGAGGGAGCAGGGCGGAGGACCTGGGATCAACTCTGTCATGTTGAGAGGCTGGGACATACACCTGGAAGCCCTGAGCTAGATAGTGGGTCCCCACTTAATACATACTTGCTGTGCTGTCAGCCCTGAACCTGGGACACACTTGCCAGCCCACTCCACTTCCACTCCCCTCACCCATGGTGACCTTTCTGCCTTAGAAGTCCCTCAGTGTCAGACATTGTGTCCAAAGGGGAGGACAGGATTTGACATAGGACACAGGGACTAGACTTTGGAAGAGACTGGAGTGAGGTTTGAAGGATAACACAGGGGCCTGAAAATAAATGGTTTTATTTATTCATTTAATTAACTATTTTATTATTTTTTGGTACATGTTAGAGATGCACAGTGATAACATTTTTTGTACAGAATTAGTGATTGTACATAATGCATCTTGGTGATTCTTTTTTCTGCATTTCACTCACCTCCCTTCAACTCTTCTTCCCCTCCTTATTTGGAAAAGCTGTCTTTCTATTTTTTCCTTCTATTATCTCTTTTTCTTTGTCCATTTCTTCCTTTTGCCAGTTAAGGTACATGTGTGACATCTGCTGACTTTAGCCTGTGGGGTCAGAAAGAGGGGAGGGTCTCATTCTGATGTCCCTCGTGCAAGTGAGGAAAGCAGAGAGAATCTGTCACTTCTCCAAGAATTCTTCTGAGAATGGTGAGGAAACACCAGCCTGGAAACACCGTGACCAAGGCAGATGCGTCTGTGTTGCTGGTCCTGCATCCCACAGGAGCAGACCTGCAAGAATGAGTCTTTTTTCTGATATTCTCCTGCAGTCTCCTTTTTCAGACTCATGTGAACTGAAAAGGTTGTTCACTTGCTTGATTAGGGTATTTCCTATGTATTTCATTTCTCTTGATCCTACTGCAAAAGGTGTTGTCTCCCTCATCTTTTTCTCAGTGTGTTTATTACTAATGTAGAAGAGCAATTTGGATTTTTGTATTTTCATTTTGTGACATTCTATGCTACTGAATTTACTTATTTATTCTGGGAGCCTTTTGTTGTAGTGTTCAGGGTGTCCCATATAGAAGAGCAAATGGACATACCATCTCCAAATGATAACTTAATCATTCCTAGGCTATGCACATGCCTTTAATTTCCTTCTCTTGTTTGATTGTTTTGACTAATGTGTGGAGAATAATATTGAAACGGAGTGGTGACATCAGATATCCTTGTGTTTTTACTAATTTTAGACAGCAGGCTTTCCACTTTTCAAAATTTAATATGGATTTGAGATTTGCTTTGTCATAGATGACTTTTATAAGACTGACAGGAGGTTCTTCTATAAATATTTTTTCAGAGTTCTCATCATGAGTGGATATTGGATTTTGTCATATATTTTTTCCAGTTTTACTGAGACAATAGTATATTTTTCCAGTTTTACTGAGACAATAGTATATTTTTGTTTGTTTCTGTTGACACATTGTATTATATGATTCTTTTGAGCTTGCTTAACTCTGCTTATATTGCAGGAATGAATTCTAATTGTCATTATATATGACCTTCTGGATGATTTGGTACATTCTATTTGCTGGCATTTTATTGAAGATTTAAGCATCTATTTGCATTACAGAAATAGGACCATTGTCACCCTGGTGTTCAGGAGGTGGGACTTGCATGAGGACATTCACCAGGTCAGGGGAGAAAAGATGTTCTGTGAGCAAAGGAAGGAGGGAGGAATCAAATAGAGGAACCTGGGTGAGGAGTGAAGGATTTTAAGTGGTGCGTGTTTGGAATACATAACGATGACTTTCATCATGGGGGTTTGTTGCAAGTATATGACCCGTGTTGATTCATATATTTTTCCATTTCTTTCTCCTTATTCCCTTCCTTTAACTCATTTGGAGCACATAACGATCACATTTCTCATCGGGGCTTGGTCCATGTGAAAACTTCATAATTTTCCTGTTGCATATTATATCCCACCTCTCTTTCCCCATCTTTCCATCTCTTGATTCCTTCCCACATGTTAAACATCCGTTCAGTATTTACTATTATCTCCCTTTCATTTGATTCTTTATTTGTAGTTTTGTATTCTCATATAAGAAAAAGAATCTGATATTTAAGCTTGGTGTCAGATTTTGTTCACTTACCGTTATGTTCCACAGTATATCTCTTTTTCAATAACTAAGTATTACCTTTTTATACCTGAGTAGTACTCTATTGTACATAAGTACCTCATTTTACTTATGTGTTCATCTGTTGATGGACATATAGGCTCTATCAATGATTTAGCTAGTAGTCCTTGTGCTACTAAAAATATGGGTATGAATATATCATATGGAGAGGCCTTTCAAGGCATTGTTCTCAGGAAGAAAATTAATATTTGTAATTCCATGGAGATGTTATTGAAATTATAGTGAGTTAATCCAATCTACCCTTGCCAGGCAACTCACAGCATAAAGACACAATCATATATCCAAAATGATGGGGAATCAAGACGGTCCTGTTTCTGGCTAGGGTAATGACTAATAGAAACAATAGCCCAGGACTGAATTGGTATTGACTAATTTGTGAAGAGGGGAGTGGCTTGAGGAGGAGTGACTTTGAGACAGTGGGGGAAGCACATGAGTGCTGGGAGCTGGGTTACTTAGGAGGCCTGAAATCATCTCTGTAGTATGCAGAAAGATAGTTATGCAGAAAGAATAATCTGCGTAACACGATTGCAGTAGTATGTGATGTTTTGGGGTCAGAGTTTCAGCTCTGATGTCAATATTTTATGCCCTGGGAAATTATAGCTTTTTTCTTGAGACTCCATTGTCCTAGCTCACAGCGTGGAGCACAGGTCTCCATCGCAACTTTCCTGGGTTCACACAAGTGTTTTGGGGAGCTCCTTAAGTGGGGTGGAGAAACATTGTCCTGTCCTGTTTACTTCAAACACAACCTATCAGCACGTAACCTGGACCTATTTTCATTTCTTACAGCCAAGTGAAGTGAGAAGGAAATTCCTACAGAATTCTCTGCTTATCCACACGTGGAACTAGGGCAAGGTTTAGGTAAAATGGAGATAATTGCTCATCTTTCAAGGAGAGTCCTCCAGGTGATCCTCCACAATATCATTGCATTTTGATAACTTAATTCTCCCTGGAAGATTCCTACACGGAGTCTACCTGAGTTGAAGGTAATTTCTAATGTTAGTTTTCTCAATAATCTGCATAATTATTTCTATAATATTTGTGCCAACTAATGCACCAACAAGCCATGAATAAGGGGTCCTCTCCAGGCCCCGATTCACCCTCGCTCATTCGCTACTGTCAGATAGCCATAGCTATTTTTCCTGCAGTGAGATGAAATCTCATAGTTCTTTCAATTTGCATTATTTTAAAGGAAAGCAGTGTTCAACAGTTTTTCATGTGTGCCCCGGCGTTTTACATTTCTTCATCTCAGAGTCATTCATTTCAGAAGCCCATTTCTTGAGTGGATATTTTTGTTTGTGGGCCTTAACTTTTTAGATATTTGTGCATTCCACATATGCATCTCTTGTCTGAGAATCACCCGCAAACTTTTTCCCATTCTTAAGGTTTTCACTTCGCTCTTTGGATGGCTTCCTTTGCTATTCAGATGTTTCTAAATTCAACACGATCTGTTTTGTTTATTCTTGATATTATTTAGTGTCCGCCTGGGATTATGCTCAGCAAAGTTTTTCCAAGTCCTGTGTCTACCAGGGTGATATCTTTTCTGTCTTCCAACACAATGCTTCTTCTTTAACATTTGCTTTTAATTTAGTGCATGATGAGAGATATGGGTCCAGCATCTATCTTTGGAGCTGGATAGAGTTTGCCCAGCTCCATTTGTTAAAGAGGCTGTCTTTCCTCCAGGGAGAGTAAGGGACACTGCGTCAAAGATAACACAGCTGAGTTTGCTTGGTCTTGTTAGTGTATCCTTTATTCTCTTTTCTTGATCCAGAAGTTTGATTTTCACTAGTGATATGCTTTTTTCCTCATTATAGATTTATGATTTAACCTGAGGACTGGAACTCTGATTCATCCTGATATGATTATTTGTCAGGACTGATTTCAATAATTTAGGTCACTTTTGGTTGCTTATGAATTTTATGATTGTTTTCCCTAGCTCTGTGAAGAATGCTGTTCGTATTTCCACTGGGAATATGTATCACCTGTATAACAGTTTGAGGGTATCACAATTTTCACTATGTTGTTTTTGCCTTTTCAGGCACAGGGAATTTCTTACCATTTATTCATATCCTCTTCTACCTTTTTTCTTACAGTACTGTAATTTTTGTTGGAGATGTGTTTCACTTCATTGGTCATGTTAATTCCAAAAAATTACATCTTTTATTGTTGCCATTACAAAAGGTATTTTTTCTTCATTTCTTTTGCAATGAGTTTATTCCTTGTATTCAGGAATGCTATTAATATTTGAATGATGACACTGTAACTTGGGATGGTTCTGAAGTTGGTTGTTAATTCTAGGAGTGCTTTCTAAGTGTTTGGTACATCTTTAAGGAAGAGGTACTTGTTACCTACAAATGGTGGTAATTTACTTCTTCATTTCCTACACATATCTCTTTCATTTCTGTCTCTTGGCTGATTACTGTAGCAAACGTTTTTAGAACTACAGTGAACAGGAGTGTTGACAGTTTATGTTCTTGGCCTTTTGAATGTAGAGGGAAATCCTTCATCTTGTCCCCAGCTTCTCCCCGTCTTCTCCCCCTAATATAAATTTAAGCATTGCTTCACTGTAGATGGTTTTCACAGTTCGACATTAGGCTCTTCTATAAGTATTTTCTTCAAATTTTTAACATTAATGGATGTTAGATTTTATGAATATTTTCTATTGAGATATTCATCCACAAGGAAAATTAAAAGGAAAAACTGTAGGGGAATAAGAGGGCAGGAAAACATAAAAATATTAGAAAAATTTTGTGATTTTGATCAAATAGTTTCCTTCTGGGATCCAGAAATATGAATTTGAAACCTATCAACTCTCAATTTTCCCACAAGCCCATTTGCTTTTCCCAGGACATGTACAAGTCCAAAACCATCTCAGTTAACAGTAGTAGGTAGTAAAGAGGGCCAGAGCCCAGATCTGTGCTGGATGCAGGCACAAAGGAAAAGGCTTTAAAATCAGAGACTTAAACTTTCAAATCCAGAGCAACTCAGGGTACTTTTAGTTTCTGGCTGCAGGGAGCAGGACCACTTCCCTTGACAAACAAGCTCAAAGCATCCAGTTGGTTTGTTTCCAGACACAATCCTCTCTGTGGTTATTTCATGAGAATGTCTCCCGTTCAGTCCCTGTGGGAGGAAAACATGGAAATCCTGTGGAAAAGCTGTCCTGTGGATTTTCTGAGTCCTAGTTCAAACACTCAACCCTTTCCTGGAGGAGCAGCCAAATCTGTGTGCTCTCCAAGAACACTGCAGGCACCTGCAGAAGGTCAGCCCCCAGTCAATTACTGTATAAAGCCTTACTGTACACAACTCCATGCAGTTGGAACAGATGACAGAAAATATGTGTCCATTGAATCAGTGCCTTCTCTCCCTGGGAACTCGTGAAGTCTCCAAGTTTCACTTTGGTTTTATAAATTTACTCTTCTTTCCTAAGCCATGGAAGGCAGCAAGAAAGACTAGCCTGCTTTGTTCCCTTTTCCTTATTTTAATATCTTCAACTCAGTAGTTTCTACTTTTCCTTTAGTGGGCCCCGTGGCTGCGCCGCAGAGGGTCCTGCGGCTGCTCCACTGTGGGCCTGCGGCTGCTCCACTGTGGGCCCTGCGACTGCTCTGCTGTGGGCCCCGTGGCTGCTCTGCAGTGGGCCCCGCGGCTGCTCTGCAGTGGGCCCCACGGCTGTGCCGCAATGGGCCCCGCAGCTGCGCCACTGTGGGCCCCGCGGCTGCTCCTCTGCTGCTCCACAGTGGGCCCCGTGGCTGCTCCGCTGAGGGCCCTGCTCAGGGTACCTCAAGGACTGGGCCCACCCCACCCATAGCACGATGACAGGGTGGAGCCAGGCGGTCTGCTGTGAGCATATGTCCTTTCCCACCTCCAGCCATGGCAGTTTGTATACACCCATGTATGTTATAGTATAGTCTGAGGCAGCTATATCTCTTCCCAAGGCAAGAGTCCAAGGATATAGATAAACCGAGGAGTACAGTTATTATCACAGGAAAGATGACTGTTTGATTGGTAGGGCTACGGAGATGAGGGAAGAGAAAAATTGAATGATCAAATGGGCCATCATCTGTGTAACTGAGTAACAAAGGTGAAGGTAACATTATGTAGGACAGCATCCAGAGCTAATTCCCTTCTATGTTCTCTAGAATTCTGTATTTCCTCAATCGTTTTTGTATTAACAGAAGTGAAGATAACTTTATATTATACAGCATCCAGTGCAAATTCCCTACTATCTTCTCTATAATTTGGTATTTACTTTAATGCTTTTGTGTTAACTAATGTGAAGATAACTATGTAATACAACATCCAGTGCTAATTCCCTACTATATTCTGTATAACTTTGTATTTTCTGTATTGTTTATGGCTTTTCTGGTTCATATGTCTCCATTCTTTTGTCTTTAAAATAAAATTTAAAAAAATAATTTCACTCCAGACTCCTGGAGATATACCTCTCTTCTTTGTTCATTTGTTTTTTTTTTCCTATTATCTTGCTCCACACTTTAATTTTTCAGAATGTGATTTGTTGCTC
This sequence comes from Dinomys branickii, assembly GCA_004027595.1. Classification (NCBI taxonomy): domain Eukaryota; kingdom Metazoa; phylum Chordata; class Mammalia; order Rodentia; family Dinomyidae; genus Dinomys; species Dinomys branickii. The sequence continues at coordinate 8,023 of PVLD010028859.1, read as the reverse complement.
ACCAATCTGCTAGTTTGTGGAACTTTACAAGTAACCCACGCCCATAAAAAAGGGAACACACAGAGCCCAGCTTCCCTGGTTTTCAGCCTGCAGTTTCTAGCGACTGGGGCTGAATATGAATTGCTTTACTTCCTGCTAAGTGTTTGCAGTAAATGGTTCATATGTGTGAGGGCCTTGGCCAAGTAGTGACCACAAATCGGCAGAGGGAGATCTACATTGGTAGTAAGTAGAGGCCCCCAGGAACTGACAGAACCTAGCCATGGCCTCTTCCTTAGGACTGAAGGTGCCCACTATTTAGAAGCAACAGATCCAGAGTCTTCCTATCTCTGGGTCTGACCTGGGCAGTCCTAAGGGGCATGGTCACTTCTGTCATGGGCGGGAAGGTGGGGAGTCTTCAGGGGATGTGGTCTTCATATCAAGGGGGCAGGTGATTTCTTCTCTGGTAAGGTGGTGATGAGGATGTTTATGTCCTTGAAAGAGGAAGAAGCAGAAATTGCAGAAGCATATAGGGGTTGAATGAATTAGTTTCTTAGTGATGAAACCTAATACCCACAATCTGCAATTTAATGGAGACAATGTTGTCTTGGGATTACAAGTTACAGCAGTTTCAGTGCAAAATTGCACAGCCACAAGGCAAAACATCACTGTGGAAGGGTCTTGTGAGAGGAAGGTTGCTCACCACAAGTTTTCCAGGAGTCAGAGCGTAATGAGATGAGCCAAGAGAGGAGATGTAACTTGCCCTATCACACCCACAGTGCCCCTCCTATTTTCATTTCAGAGAGAAAAAAAAGGTAAAAATATAACAATGAAACCGAGTTTCCAACCAGGTTAGTGGGACAGTTATTATCATTGATCTACTGCATATTGTTGCCTTCCTAGTAGTTGTTCAGATTAGAAGATATAGGCATGATAACTTGTCTAAACAATATTAGCACAAAACTTTCCTTTTAATGAATGAAGAGATACTAACTGTATGAGAATCTTTACTATTTTGTGTATACATGTAGTTTTTATTTTTTTCCTTTCCTCGTTTCCTTTTTCCCCATCACAGTTTGTCTTTTCTTTTGAACCCTATCTATTGTACAGTTCTGATCTTATTTAATTATTCATTTTCCCACACTAGTGGAACAATATGATGCTTACATATATGGGTTTGATTTATTTGAATTATGAGTATGGTCTTGATTTACATCCATTTCACTACAAAAGAATCCATTTTATGCTTTTTTATGGTGGAGTAGTACTCCATTATATAGAAACACACTTTTTTTTTTTTTTGCGGTACTGGGGATTGAACTCAGGACCCTGCGCTTGCTAGGCAGGTGCTTATTCCACTGAGCTATATCCCCAGCGAAACACACTTTTTTATCCATTCCTTGGTTGATTGACATCTCAGTTGCTTCCAAGATTTCGCAATTACAAATTGTGCTGTTATGAACATGTGCACACATATATCATTGAGGTATGATGTTTTTAATTTTTCTGAAAAGATACCCCAAAAGAATAGCTGGTTAGAATTGGACCTCCAATCCAAGGTTTTAATGGAATCTCCACGCTGATTTTCACAGTGATTGTGGCAATTTATGTTCCCACAAATAGAGAAGACAGGTTCCTTTTTCTCCAAGCCCTTTCAGCAATTGTTATTGCTTGATTTTTTTTCATAATAGCTATTTTTTCTGGAGTGAGATGGAATCACAGTGTTGTTTTAATTTTCATCTTTCAAATGACTAGTGATGTGGAGCATTTTTTATATGTATATTTCCGATCTGTATTTCTTCCTCTGAGAACTGCCTACAGATCTCCAATGCCCAATTTTGTATTGGGTGTTTGAATTTGGAGATTCTGAGTTGTTTCAATTCTTTATATCTTTTATATATAGGTCCTTTGTTTATATTACAACTGGCCATAAAATTTTCCCACTCTGTGGGTTGACTTTTCACTTTGATGATTTCCTATGTTCTTGTAAATATTTATAGTAAGGTGAGATGTTATTTCTTGATTCTTTGTAGTATTACCCTTGCATTCTGCATTTTGTCCATGAAGTCTCTACCTACTATCATGTCTTCAAAACTTCTGCACTTTCTTTACCAGTATATTTAGTGTTTCTATTTTTATATTAAGATCTCTGATCCATTTTGAGTTTAGTTTACTACACGTTAATAGATATGAGTCTAGTTTTATTCTTCAACATGTGGAAAGCCAGTATTTCCAGTGCCATTTATTAAAGAAATTATATTTCTTCCAGTCAACATGTTTGGTTCGTATGTCAAAGACAAGGTGGTTGAATGTGTTTGTGGATGTGTCTACATGTTCTATTCTGTTTCACTGATTTTAAGGCCTATTTTTTTTTTTTTACCAATTCCATGCTGATTTTAGTAGAGCAGCTTTGTATTACAACTTTCAATCTGGGATTGTGATGCCTCCTGATTTGCCTTTTGTTGTTCAGAATTGCTTTTGTGATTCTAGGTCTTTCATAGCTCCAAATACATTTCATGAATATTTTCTGTAGGTCTGTGAGGTATGTTGATCGTATTTTAACTGGTATTGCATTAAATATGTACAGCAGTTTTGGGAGTATGACCATTTTCACTATGTTGGTTCTTCATATCAAAGAGTAAGGAATATCTTTCCATTTTCTGATATCCTGCTCAATGGCTTTGATAGGATACTGCAATTTTCACTGTGCAGATCTTTTACATTATTTTTTAGATTAATTCCTAAGTATTTCATTGCTTTGGATGATAATGTGAAGGGTGTGATTTCCACAATATCTCTCTCTGTATGTTTGTTGACTGTGTAGAAGAGTGCTGTTGACTTTTGAGTCTTGACATTGTATCCCACTGCATTACTGAATTTGCATATTAAATCCCGAAGCCTTTTGGGAGTGTATTTGGGATCTTCTATGTAGAGTATTGTGTCATCTTCAACTAAAGATAATTTAACTTCTTCCTTTCCTATCCTTATCTGTCTCGGTTAGTTTTCTTTCATTGCTGGGAAAAAAACCCGACACCCAGAATTGAGGAATGAAAGGTTTATTTAGTTCACAGTATGTGGAGGGTTCAGTCCATACTTGGCTCACTCCAAGGCAAAGTGGCACATGGTAGAGGGAACCTTTTCATGGTGGTTGAAGATAGCAACAGCAAAAAGAGGAAAATGGGAGGAGAAGTGGCAAGAAGCCTCTTTCCCTCCATTACATTGTATGCAAAATATGTGCCCCAGGGCAGGTGTGGCACTCACAAGCACAATCCCAGCATTGGGCTATGAATCAATCAAAACTCTAGAAGCCCACCCCATGACTGCATGAAGATTTGTGTGGACATCCAGACACAAACCATAACACTATCCCATTTATTTTTATTTTTTCTCTTGTCTGAATTGCTCTGGCCAATGTTTCCAGAATTATATTGAATAGGAGTGGTAATAATGAATATTTTTGTCTTGTGCTGATTTTAGAATGAAAGCTTTTAGGCTTTTAATCACTGAATATAGTATTAGCTATTGGTATGTCATAGATAGCTTTAATAAGTCTGAGGTAAAACTCATGCATTTGAATTTTTGTGGGATGTTTGAATTAATGAGTGTTGGACTTTGTGAAAAATTTTTCTTAATCTATTCAGATGATCATATCTTTTCTATCTCTTGTTCTATTAGTATGCTGTATTACATATCTGCATCTGAACCACCCCTGCATTCCTAGTATGAATCCTATAATGTATAATATTCTTGATGATTACTGCCTTCTGTTGGCCAGTATCTTATTCAGGCTTTTTGCATCCATGTTCACTATGGAGATTGGCCTGTGGTTTACTTTTATGGTTGGGTTGTTTTCTGATTTGGTGATCAGGGTAATACTTGCTTCCAGGAATGACTTTGGAAGTACTGTGTCCCCATAATTTCCTTAAAGGCTTTCAGCATTATTGGCATTAGTTCTCTCAATTTCTTGTCGAATTCCACCTTGAATTTGTCAGGGCTCTGAATTTTATTTATTAGTAAATCTTTAATTACATTTTTTATTTTCATTTGCTGTTATCAGGTTACTTAAAATTTTTATATCTTCTTGAATTAGTTTTGGTAATTTAATTGCGTAGGAATCTGTTGATTACCTGTCTGTTTATTATCTTCTTAGAATATAGGTTGTGATAGAAGGTATTGATGACGTCCTGGATTCCTCTGGAATACATTGTGATTTCACCCTTTTCATTCATAACTGCATTATTTTGTGCTTTTTCTTTCCTCTCTTTAATGTTTGGTTATAGTTTATCAATTTTAATTTTTCATTCAAAGAACAAACTTTTCAATCACCAAGTTTTTTATTGTTTGCACAAGTTTGCACAAACAGAGTAGCTACCCCAGCCCTTTTATGGGTTTGTCTCCTTTAATTAGGTACTCATGTATTTTGAGCATATATACTTATAATTGTTATTGCTTCCACTTGAAGTGTTCCCCTGACCTTCTTTTTCTCTTCTGATCATTCTTAGTTTGAATTTAGCAATGTCTACAAACAGGATAGCTACTGCTGCTTTTCTCTGGGTTCTTGCCCCATGGAATATTGTTTTCTATTCTTTGACTTACAGTATTTAAATTTACTTTTGAATTAAATGTGCTTCTTGTTTATAGAGTATTGTTTGATTTTGTTTCTTAATCCGCTTGGCCAGTCTCCTTCTTTTGATTGGTGAATTGAGGTTGTTTACAATAATGGTTGCAACTGAAATGTGTTGGCTTACCTTTGTCATTTTATTAATGTGCTATTGGTTTCCTACATTTACTCTGTTTTATTGCTTGCTTTCATAGGAGTTCTTTTCCTTTTTTGTTCTTGAAATTGTGGTCACTTTTATCTCTTTGTACAACATCTTTTAGTGTTTTTTGTAGAGTAGATTGAGCAATCATGAAGTTCTTCAGATTTTCTTTGTCATGGAAGTATTTTATTTTTGTATGAAATTTGAAGGATAGTTTTACAGGCTATATCAATCTGGATTAGAAATTATTTTGTTTTAAGACCTGGAACACTTTACTCCAAGTTCTTCTTGATATGACGGTTTGGTTGATAATATGCCATGACACTTATGAAGTTTCCTTGATAGGCAGTCTCTTCCTTTTCTCTAACAGCTTTTAACCTTCTGTTCTTTTTGTTGAATTTATGCGATCTTCAATATTATTTGTGTGAGTGTAGTTTCGTTTTGGTTATGGCAAGTTGGAGTTCTATATGCCTCAAACACTGTATGTCAGATTCTTTTTCCAGGCTTGGGAAATTGTCTGCTTTTACTTCTGGAGATATTCTTTTTGTGTCATTTGTATTGTGTCCTGATCTTTTGTTAACACCTATTAGTCTCAAATTCTTTCTCTTTGCATCATCTTTTAGTTGTTGAATTGATATTTCCTGTTTCCTTCTTATTTTAAGAGATCTTTCCTTTCACGATGGGTAACTGCAATGCTGTGTTCAAGATGTAAAAGTCTATCTTCAGCTTCACTCAAGTGGTTTGGCCAGCTTTGAACAGAAGTATTGATTTCCTGGACATCTCTTTGTATCTATTTCATACATTTAGTCCTTTCCTGTATTTTTAATTTTACATTTCCATCATTTTCCTTTACTAATGTATTTTCCTTTATTGATGTATGTTTCAATGTAATACTTGCCTTCAGGCTGAGTTAGGGATAATTGATTATTTTTCAATTTCTTTGAAGAGTTTGAAGAATGCTGGCATTGAATTTCTCTGAATGTCTTGTAGCACTCAGGTTTCAATGCAACAGGACTTGGCCTTTTCTTTGTTGTTCAGTTTTTCATCAAGTTTTTAATTTCAACAATTGAATTGAGTTATTCAGGATTTTTGTATCTTCTTCATTCAGTTTTGGTAACTCACACATGTCTAGGAATCTGTCCATTTCTTTTTTAGATGTGCTGAGAAATTCTTTCATTTCTGTTGTCATTTTTTTATTTTACCTTGGAGATTATTTCTGACCTGATTTCTTCTATGGCCTGATGGAGTTTCTTCTTCAGTTGTGATCATATCCGAGAATTCAGATGTGTGACTTCCACGTTTGCCTATGTTGAAGTCTCCTGGGCTTGTTCTGCATGGGATTCAATTCTGAAATTGCATTTTGCTCCTTCATCTTGTCATTTTGCCTGTCAGAAGTAAAACGCTGTGCCTCACATTTCGAGGGAATCTTGCTCACTGAAGATGTCTAGAGACCCTAGTTTTCCTGGGTGTCAGACTTATCCCATCATGGTAGCAGACAGTGGGTCTCCAGGTGTAGGATCCCCGGGCAGTCTGTGGAGCATACGGCTCAGACCACAACGAAAATGGTGGCAGAATGCTGGCCTTCATTACCTTCTACCAGGCCACTGATGGAAATTGTGTATGCCTCAGCCATGAACCACAGTGGTGGCCAGACATGGGCCAACACTCTGGGGTCTGCAGTCAGGGGGTTTCCATCTTTTCATTATACTGATTCTAGTGTATGTGAAGTAGTATCTCATCGTATGTGTATATGCCCTTAATATCTAATATTTTAAAATTACACAGGTTTGATGTCTGTGTACATGCCTAAGATTAAAATTGGACATATATCTTTCAACATAGACTGAATTCGATTTGAAATGGATCAAAGATCTAAATATAAAACAAAAACTTTAAATCTGCTGGAAGATAAAATATGTAAAATTCTTGAAGACATGGTATATGCAAGACTTTATGAATAAAACCCTGATCACAAAGGAAGTATCTCAAAGGATCAACAACTGGGTTCTCATTTTATTTCAAATCTTTTTCACAGCAAGAGAAACCACCAACAGAGTGGAAAAACAACCTATGATGTGGGAAAAACTGTTTTCCAACTGTTCTTCAAAGAAGGAATTATTGAGAACTTATAAATTACTCAAAAAAGGAGACCTCCCTACTTTAAAGACCCTATCCAAAAATGCACATCTGAGATGAATACACACTTCTCAGATGAAGAAAAACAAACAGAAAATAAATATATGAAAAAATATTCAACATTTGAGAGATGCAAAGTAAAAAAACACTGAGGTTCTACCTCACGCCACAAAGAATGGCCACTGCAAAGAAATTCACTGAGAAAAAATAGTTCAGGGGTTGTTGGTGGGAGTGTAAACTGGGTCAATCACTATGGAAATCAGTGTGGACATTCCTCAGAAAACTAGGATCAGAGGTCCCATTTGATCCAGCTATTTCCCTGCTTGGTATCTTCCCTGAAGAACTAGTAATATTTTATCACAGTGATATATGTGCACCCATGTTTAAAGCAAACCCAATTTGTAATAGAAAATATCCTGAACACAACCCAAATGCCTATACACCGAGGAATGGATAAAAAACATGTGGCCTTTTAATACAGTGATGTAATACTCAGCCATAAAGAAGTATAACTGGAGACTTTTCGAGGTAAATGGATGCAATTTGAGACCATACTCTTAAGTGAAATAAAACAGACACACTTGTGTAAACATATTGTCTCCCAAGTGTGAAAAGTTGAAAGAGTAATTAAGTTGCAAAATATACAATAGATATTTTAACACAGGAAGAATCTTCAAAAGGGAAGAGAAATCGGTACAGTTGAATTGAGAACAGAAGGAAGAGGAAAGCAAAAAATTATATATATATATGTATGCATTATAAAAATATTTATGAAAGTTATACTATGATTTTTTCTTAGTTCATTGTAAAGAAAGATTTTTCATAATACTCTTTTGACATTTCAATGCCAGTATCTTGTACACTGAGTAATTAAGGAAAACAATACGCAATGTGTTAACCATTGTGACCCTCTGATTATTTGTTTTGAAATTTTGGGCTTTTATTCACTTTAAAATAAAAAAATACCAGTTTGATATAGTATGGGAAAATCAGTGGTTTCAAAGTTCACACAGTGGTATATTTTCTTTTGTGAATTGCATCTTATAGGTTTGTATGTTTGAAATTATCATTAAGTTCAAGGTTTCATAGATTTTTGTTTTCCTATTGAAAATTTAAAGGTGAATCTGTCTGAATTTTAATGTTTGTATCTC
>PVLD010028858.1:0-18812 GCA_004027595.1 Dinomys branickii | reverse complement strand
TGAAGCAGTGGCTTCCTCTTTCTCCATCTCTTCTCTCTCCGACTGTGCCGCGGCAGCCCTCCAATCCTTTCCTCCAGGAGAGGTTCTGCTTGGTTTTTGCTAGAGCTTCAGTTTCCATTTCAGATCCTTCTTGAGTTCAGGGTACGTACCTCTCTCCTTTCTGTCTTATTCTAGTCATGTTATTTATTTGAAGTTTTCCGTCTTTTGCTGACTGTTTAATTATTTGTTCTGTTTAGGGAGTTAAGAAGATCTGGTTTTGAATGGTCCCAACGCAAGCATTAATTTGCTTTAGTTTTCTCACGCATATGGGGCCGTGCGCTAACTGCTGATGCACAATAGCCACACAATGGAGCATTATTCAGTCATGAGAGGAGCGAGGACTGACACCTGCAACTCTCAGGTGAACTTCAGGACGTTGTGTTAAGGGCAAGACGCCAAATATGAAAGACCACATGTCGTACGGTTCCATCTATGTGAAATGTACAGAATAGCTGAAGATGTAAGACAGACAGGTTAGCTGATGAGTATAAGACGTGTGTCTGGGCTAATGAAAATGCTCTAAAACTGTGTTGTATTCAAAATAATTAGTGTACTAAAAAATCATTGCCTGTCATGTTTTATTTATTTTTTATTGTTTATTAGTGATTGTGGAAATGGGATGAAACCCAGGGCCTTGGGCTTGCTAGGCAAGCCCTCTACTACTGAGCCACATTTTCAGCTTTATTATACTCTAAATAGGTAAATGGTGTGTATGTGAATTGTATCTCCATAAAACTGATATTAAAACTGGGCATATTGGTCCATGTCTGTCATCCCAGCACTCTGGGAGGCAGAGGCAGGAAGATTGCAAGTTCAAGGCTGGCCTGGACTGCATAGTGAGTTCAACGCCAGGCTGGACTATTCAGTGAGAGCCTCTCTCAGGAACAAACAAAACAAAACAATGCCAAAAACCAATACACAAAAAAACCGTGTAATTTCTACCTAGCTTACCTATGTTGTGAGTCTCAAATAACTTTTGAGGTTTTCACAAATAAGAAAACCATTTCAGGGTCAGGAATATAGCTCAGTGGCGCAGTGCCTTGCTTGGCAAGTGCAAGGTCCTGAGTTTGATTCCTGGTACCCAAAAAGAAAAAAACATTTCAAACTACAGAGTGGTAACTTTTTAGGCTTCACCATTTTCCTTAAGTTAAAAGCTGATACACTAAAAGAGTTTCTCAGTGACAACGTTCTCATAGACCTGGGATACAGAGCTGTTTATGTATAGCTCTGAAATCTATGAATCAAAGTGAAAAGAAAAGAAGCAGTTTAAAACTTTATGACTGTGAAGCTGGGTGGGGTAGCTTCTACTCATAATCCCATTGTACTAGGAGGCTGAAGCAGAAGGATCACAAGTTCAAGTCCAGCCTGGGCAATTTAGTGACTTAATGAAATCCCTCTCTCAGAAAAAGAGGGAAGGGGCAGGCCATGTACCTCAGGGTGAAGACCCTGAGTTCAATCCCCAGCACTACAGTAAATAAGTAAAATAAATAAATGAAGTTCATTACCATGACCAGGAGAGAACAATGGCTAGATTATAAACTTGAATCGCTTCTGTTTTGTTCTCTTGAAATCCTAGTGCCTAGTTCCAAGTCTGGCTAAATACATGTGAATGAATGAGTGAGTAATGAACCAATGGATGGTCAAGCTAGTGAGCTAAGTATCACTGAATGAACACGATGAGACTCTTTTCACCCAGCCAGTAAACCGTTTCACCAGCCAGCACACCCAGCTTGCTCTGCGGCTGACAGGCTATGTGTTGCAGGACACATCGGTTCTGTTTTCCCCTTAAGATCGCGTGGGAGAAGTGCTGTTCTGTAAGACTGCATCAGTAGCGTGGCTGAGACTCGCTGCTCTTCTGTCAGTTGTGATGAGCCAGGAGAGGGCAGGGCTGTGGAACAAAGGGATCCTGGGCCTGGGTAGCTGCTCTGGGAGCACCAGGGTGCCAAGGCAAGGACAGAGCAGTCAGGAGGTGGTTTGGAATGAAGGCAGTGGTGTGTGGTCCTAGCATCCTAAGTCCCTGTGCTGAGGATGGGAATCGATAGCTTTGCGAAGAGTCCAATACCCCCTATTTCTGCATTTTACCAGCCCTTGGGAAGAGACTTGTTGGTCCAGACCAAGGTGGTGCTGAGCATAATTTTCTTATTAGCACATGTTTGCAGTACATAATGATTACGTTTATCACAGGGACTCGGTGCACGTCCACAACACACATTAATTCTTCTTTCTTCACCCCTCCCCCTCCCCCTCCCTTCCTATTCCCTCCAACTCCTGGTCCCATTTGCAAAAGCTCCATTTTCATTATTTTTCTCCTTTCAATTATTGTTCTTCATTCCCTTTCCATCCCCCGCTCCGTCACATAAGAGTTTCTCATGTTAGAGAGGCCAGGTGATATCGAAGCTTGTGTGTCTAACTTATTTCATGTAATATCATGTTGTGTACATTTCCCTGCAAATGTCTCCAGTTTATCTTTATGGCAGAATGGTACTTCACTGAGTGTAAGTACCACATTTTCTATATCCATTCATCTGTTGATGGGCATACAGGCCGTTCTCTAGGTTCAGCTATGATGAATTGTGTTGATGTAAATATAGGTATGCATGTGTCCCTGAAATATGTCGACTTTGACTCTTTGAGAAAGATACCCAGAAGGGGCATACCTGGGCCAAATGGAATCCGATCATAATCTCAAAAGACTCAACCCTGACACCATAATCCTCAGTGTTGAAATCCCAAAAGACCAAAATCCCTAAAGTTGAAAATAAAAACAAAAACAAAATTACAGTCCTCATTAAAATCCTGAAAGCCAAAATCCCCTAAGCCACAATTCCCACTGTGGGAAAAATAAAGCCTTGTAAGAGGAGTAGAAAGATTCTGAGGAAGGGCGAGTGTTTTCAGTGGTGGCCGAGTGGTTGCCTCATGTTAGGCAGAGTGGATCCTTAGAGCCTGATCCGCCCTCAGCGTGAGCAGCCACTGCCCATGGGCTGGGCCTCAGGCCCGGGGTGAAGCGGTCTCTCCCTAGGCTGGGCCATTTCCTTCTCCTCAGGCTTTCAGCCTCTGACTGACTGTTACATCATCTGCTTCCCTGGTTCAGAACCCGCTAGGCTTGGCTCCTTGGGCAGCTGCATTTTATTTCAAATTTTTTAAAAAAAATTATTTTCTTTTTTATTTTCATTGCTGGGGATGGAACCAGGGCCTCACATGTGCTAGGCAAGTGCTGTACCACGGAGCCGTACCTCCAGCCCCCTATTGTGATTTTTGATCATCTTGTCAGGAGGTTTAACTTGTCCTGAAGAACATTTCGGAAGATACAGTTGTAAAGCCTCATTAACAAGCACAGTGAGATGTGTTACACGTTTTGCTTTGTTGATCGATTTATGAGTATGATTCATCTCATCACTGTTCTACCTGTGTGAGTGTTGTTAGTATGCCTGAAGGTTTATGCTCACAAAAAATATATTATTCCTGCCAATTTTATTGTGTGGAGTGGCCTACAAAGCATTTTGTCATGTTTTTAATGTGTCTCAAGTAATCCTCTTTTAAAAATATACATAAACCCAGCATTGGTGGTGCACGACAGCAATCTTAGCAATTCGGGAGACTGAGGCAGGAGGATCAGAAGTGTGAGGCCCTCTCTCACAATAAAATAAAAGAGGCTGGGGGTGTAATCAAGTAGTACAGAGCTCATCTAGAATTCGAGAGGCCCTGGGTTCAATCCCAGGACTAGGGGGCTTGGGGGAAAGATAAATAAATATTTTTAAAAGAATTTTTAAGGATTATTTTTTCCAGAATATGTTTTGAAATTTTGACCTTTCAGGATTTTTAGACTTAGGGCCTTTTACCTTTCGTGATTTCACATTTAGAATTATGGCGTTCATGGGGCTGGGGATATAGCTCAGTGGAATAAGCGCTTGCCTAGCAAGCGCAGGGTCCTGAGTTCGATCCCCAGTACCGCAAAAAAAAAAAAAAAAAAAGAATTATGGCGTTCAGGGTTGTGTCTTTGGAGATTATGCCCTAAATGCAGGCCCAAGTTGACACCTCGGCAAGTTAGAGCCCCATATAGCTAAATCAAGGAGAATACGCTGAGTATAGTGCAATCTCAGCACTCAGAAGGCCGAGGCAGGAGGGTCACTACTGAGCTTGAAACCAGCCTGGGCTACATTGTGATTTCAAGGCTAGCTGTAGTTATTTTTGATACCCTGTCTCCAAAATAAAACAAAACACCAAAAAAAAAAAAGAGGTGTAGGACTAATCTAAGAGGATCCCCTCCTTTCCCACTGTGGGTTCTGGAGACTCCCTCTCATGTCACTCATCTTTTGCAAAAAAATTTTATCATCCAAATACTGTAATTGAAACTCCTCTGAAGGCCCAGTCAGGTAAGTAACAGCTATGAAAAAGTGGTTGAAGAACTTTAAGATCTGGACTCTCAGAACAAAGCTACTTACTCAAAGCCTGGAAATTTCCAATTAGGGAATAATTCTAGCTTAAAAGAGATTTCCTCCTGACGGGGCATAGAGGTCACAATTAGTCAAGAATAGATCTAGAACATCCAGTAAGTCTGACCAAGTGCAGTTTAACTGAATGCCAAAGGCTTCTCCCAGATGGACGGACTCCAGATTTCCTGGTTTATACTCAGACAGTAAATCCTTCCTGTGCAGGAGATGGCGGCAGTGGCACAGACAGAAGGCGGGAGCCTAAGCCAGGGAGGGACTCAGCTTGACCTTTATTTTCCTCCTATATCTCGTCACTAAACTTGGACATATCCTGGGGAAAAACAGCTCCAAACTTCAAACTTCTCAGCAAAGAATTACTCATGTGTTGTGGGGGTGGGGTGGAGTGGGATGGGGGGGAGGGGTATATGTGTCATGTCTAGTAGATGATCCTTCCAACCCGCCCCCACATATTTCTTCCCAAAAAGATATCTGAAAATCCAGAAAGCCAACAAAGAAACCAGTAAACAAACACAAACTGCCAGGAAACCAGCTCACTGATTCAAAATGATCTCCCAAGTTCTAGTTCCTTGTATTTAATAAATACCTTACAATACGCGTGGCCATGACTTTGGTTATTACTTTTGATGCCATTTATTTTACATTATAAAACTTCAGACCAGGAGCTGCAGGAGCCGTGTGGGGGCAGTTTGAGGGCTGCCGCAGCCTGGACTGTCGAGTCAGGCAGAATGAGACTGACCCGGGCTCCCTGTCGTTTGCTGTGTACGCTGGGGCAAGTGCCTTTCGCTTTTCATCCCTAAATGGGGACAGGAGTGCTTGGTCAGAGTTGTGCAAGGACCTAAGGAGATTGTAATCCCATCCGTGTTCCCATCGGTGTCCTTCTCTCTAGATAACCCATTCTGTTCATTTCTGCTTCTACTGTGCTGAAATCCTGCCCTGACCCTCCTTGTAAGGACGGTGGTTGCAACCTCCAGAGTTTTGTTATGAAAATACAAACAAATTAAATGTGTATGCATATTCTTTTGCCTCCTTATAAGACTGCTCGGGTACCTTGTTTTTCCATCTAATCTATCTTGGAAATCTTTCATATCGCTACAAGGAGAGCTTCCTCATTCTTTTCTTTTTTAAACAGTAGCATAGGATTCATTGTGTGGTTACAGCACAGTTTATTTATCCTTTATGGGAAGACATTTGGATAATTTCCAGACTTGGTTTGTAATGCAGTTGCAGTGACAATCTTTTGAAAAATAGTGTCATTTATGTATGTGAGCATATCTACAGTGGATGCATTTGAAATTTTAAAATATAGTTCTAAATCGGGTGTAGTGGCACTGCATGCCTGTGATCTTAGTACCTGGGAGGTTGAGGCCAGAGGACCATCTCAAGTTCAAGGCCAGCCTCAGCTACATAGTGAGTTCAAGACCAGCCTGAACTACATAGTAAGACACTGTCTCAAGGAACCAAAAAAACAAAACAAAAGTCAAAGTTCTAATGACCTAAAACTCCCTGCTTTTGTAATTTTGATGATTTTTTGCCCAGTTGCCCTTCAGAGGGGTGGCGTCAGTTTGCACTCCCCAGCAATGTAAGGGGTGAGCAGTAAACCCCTTCCACAAGGTGGGGTTGGATGTCCTGTCATGGCTTGTTATCTAGATGTCTCCCAAAGCCTCACGTGATCATAGGTGGGGTTTTTCCGGAAGTGGCCTGATGTAGGATGTGTGATGCTGGGATTCAGTAGGTGATACTGGGATTAAGGATGCTCCACCCTGGTGTGAGTGCTACCCACGCTTAGGGTGGGCAGCCTGGATGGAATACAAGGGACAGAGAGAGAGTTGCTGCTGTTGCTTACTGCTTTGCTGCCTTCTGCCTACTTGCCGTGGACTGTTTCTCCTCCGCCACGCCGCCCTGCCTGGGAGCCTGCTAACTGTGGCCGGAACGCTCCACAAACTGTGAGCCAAAATAAGTCTATCCTCCTTTAATTTTGGCTGTTGGATATTTTATCTCAGCAATGAAAAAACAAAGGGCCCAAAGCGGATTTTGACTTTTTTTCTTTTGAACTGGAAGTTTAAAATATTGTAAGTTAAAAAAAATTTTTTTGTATGTGGATATATTCTTACGGTAAAATATTTCAGGCACTGGAACTATCTGACTAGAACCTGAAGTTCTCCATGGTCAGCACCTCTCCTTCCATGCAATCCCTGCCCGTCCCACTGGAAGTTGGCATGCCAACTGCATCATCAAGCATGGTGGCCATCTCTCAGTGCCCACCTTTTTTGAGATCTTTAACGATGTTGACCCAAGATTCCTTCTTCCTTTGCTTTCCTGACACAGACTTTTTGGCTTCCCTGATATTTTTCTGGTCCTTTCCTCATCTCCTTGGCTATTCTTTCTTTCCTTGCCTGGAAAAACAGGCCTAGTGACAGGTGATATTTACTGAAGGCCAGTGATGCACAAGAACAACAGAATCCCAAACCACAAGGAACAGAAGGCCTTGGGGCTGTGGTTGATTGTTTTTCATGTGGCTGACAATTCCGTCTCTGAGTGCATTAGTTTTCAAAGGCTGCCCTAACAGGATACCACAGGCTGGGGGACCTGAACAACAGATATTAATTTTCTTTAAGTTCTGGAAGCTAGATGTTGAGGTGTTTGCAGCATTGCTTTCTTCTAAAGCCTCTCTCCTCGGGCCACAGATGTCTTCTCTGCCCTGTGTCTGTCAGCCCTCTGTACCTGCCAACATCCTGATCTCCCTTTCTTATAGTTACACCAGCATATTGGATTAAGGCCCACCCTGACAAGTTTGTCTTAATTTAATTAGAAGGAGTCAGAGGCTGATGAAGATCTTTCAGAAGATGACATGGAAAGTAGAGACAGAACAAAGGGTTTTTTTCCAGAAAAATGCTATAAGATAATACTCTGTAGGTCCCTAATTAATCTTGCAGGGCTGGGGACTGAACCCAGGGCTTCATACCTGCTAAGCAAGGACTCTACCACTGAGTCACATGCTAAGCCCCAGTATGTGTCCATCACTGACCACAGATAAATCTTGGTTAAGTTTATACCTACCTTAATTTTATGATTTTAAGAAAAATCAAAGAGTGATGGTTTCTTTTTTTTTTTTTTTTCCGGGACCGGGGATCGAACTCAGGGCCCTAGTGCTCAGCGGCAAGCACTTAGCCCACTGAGCTGTACCTCCAGCCCATGATGGTTTCTTTTGGTTTGAAGTGAAATGTGACTTGTACATTGCAAGGTTCAGTTGACATTGTTATTTGAATATTCATTCAGAATATCAAAGTGCTAGTAAAGAAGTATAAGATGTGGTTTAAGAACAAGATTGCATTTTAAATAATGAATTTTGGAAAATGTAATACCCAGCAATAAGGTTTGTGAATGTTTGTTTAATAATAACCTGTTTCAGGGGGTGAGGATATAGCTCAGTGACATAAGTACCTGCCTGGCAAGCACAAAGTCCTGAATTCAATTCCAGGAACCAAAAAACAAAAAACAAAAAACAAAAAAAAGAAAAAAACCTGTTTCAAGTCTGATCTGAAAAATTACATTTCCTGAGTATTATGGTTTATATCTCGGTGTCTCCCCAAAGCACCATGTGCTCATAGGTGGAGGTTTTGGAAGATGATTGGCTCATGGGGGTGTGATACTGATCAGTGAGTCCACTGGTGACTTTATAGCTGAATGTGATATTGGGAAGGGGAGCCTGGTGGAAGGGGCTGTCACTAGGGGTGTGGCCTGAAAGGGTCTCCCTCCCTCCTCCTCCCTTGATTTCTGTGTTTTCTGCTGCCACAAACTTTGAACTGGGCATGACAGGCTCAGTCCCCAAGATTCACACACTTTCTCTAACATACTTGCCTTGGTACTCTTAGTATTAGCCATGCCCCCAAAAATTTATACCGAAGTCTTACTGCTATCGAGTTGTCCATAACTATAGTTTCACGCACTTAACTAATTTGTAAATATTAAAATGGGTTGTTGATGGGAATTCTTACTGCTTTTTGTATACTAAGAATAATCATCACTGCCTCTTATCTAACTAGAATTGGATAGATGATGTGTTGGTTACTCTTCTCTTGTTGCTGAGACAAAATTCTTTGATGCCCAAAATGAAGAAAGGAAAAGTTTATTTAGCTCACAGTTTGTAATGGTTTCAGTCCATAATTGGCTGGCTCCAAGGCAGGTTGGCACATGGCAGAGGGCAACAGTTCAAGGGGCAGAAAACAGCAAAAGCAACAAGAGCAAAATGGGGAGCAAGCCTCTTTTTCTCTTTTATGGTGTAAG
The DNA here is from genome assembly GCA_004027595.1 of Dinomys branickii. Lineage (NCBI taxonomy): Eukaryota > Metazoa > Chordata > Mammalia > Rodentia > Dinomyidae > Dinomys > Dinomys branickii. The sequence continues at coordinate 10,038 of PVLD010028858.1, read as the reverse complement.
CAGGCTACCCCCACTTGGGTGGGAGTAACATTCACACCATCTCCCTACTCTCTTCTTGCACGGGATGAGGATGTTACAAAGTCAGACCCTGGCCCTCTGCTGAATCACTTAGTAAACCAGTCTAAACTTATCAAGTTGACGCACTGAACAACATCCTACAGCACATGTCCTCTACACCCCAGGATGCAGAATTGCTGGGTTACTTAGTTAAGCTTCTAGACTTTTCAAGTTGACACAATGTATCAACCATTACAGATGGGTAGTTGATCTAATTCCACTTTCCCAAGAAAGTTGGGTGATGGAGTCTGTGTTGCAGGGGTGTGAAACCACAGTGTGTTGTTGCTCACATAGTAAAGGAGGTAGAGAGGATATTAGGGTCTCAGTTACATTCCTTCCTGCTATAACCTTAGTTACTTTGGGACCTCAGTCCCAATCCTAGAACCTCAGGATGTGACTGACTGTGGAGGCTGGATTTTTAAAGAGAATGCTGTGCTAAAGGGAGGTCACGGCTTTGCGCTAATTGGAATGACTGGTAGCATTACAGGACATGGACAGGTGTTGAAGGAAGTGACTGGGAAAAGATGGCCATCTGCAAACCAAGGACAGAAACAAATCACCTTGATTTTGAACTCTCCAGACTCCAGCACTATTGGAAAATAAATTTCTGTTGTTTAAACGATCCAGGTAGTAGCATTTGGTGATGGCAGCTCTAGCAAACTAATACAAGGGCTTGTGCCATTTCCTTATAGTAAGTCAAGAAAAGACTGACTTTAGAAAAAAAATTGTGTTCTGAAAATAGGAATAGAAAGGGCCCTTCTCTGCTGGATGTGGTGGTGCATGCCTCTAATCCCAGCACTCTGGGAGGCTGAGGCAGGAGGGTTGCAAGTTTGAGTACAGCATGGGCAACTCAGCAAATTAGTGAGACCCTATATCAAAAAATAAAAAGGGCTGGAGATATAGCTCAGCCATGAGTTCAATCCCCAGTACTAAAAACAAAAGCCCATCCCAAGGGCCCCATGCTAGGAGCTCATCCTTTGTTCTGGGGAGAGGAGCAGGCAGCAGTAGGGGTAGAAAGGAACGGGTTCCCTGTGCTCACACATAGGGCTGGCTCTTGCAGCTACAGTGCAGGTGCTGGCAGTGGGGGGGGGCAGGGGGCGGCTAACCTCAGCAGGCCAGGATAGCAGCAGGCACTTAAGAGAGGGAGAGAAAGAGACAGATGCATGAATCAGGTTTGAGTGTATAATGTAAAAGGTAAAATGATCTGTCCTACTAAAATGAACGCGTGGAACACCATGATGATATTCCTAACATAGCCAGGAGCATATTTCCCACGCAGAATCATGTCCGTGACTTTCACAGAGACCATGTTGCTGGGTTTTGAAAAGTCTGAAGATCTCCGCAGCTGTTCTTGTCCCAACATGTAGGAACAGCCGGCTCTCAATTAGTTGTCTTGTTAAAAGGATTCACAGGGCTACCTGTTATTAGTGTATATTATTTTTCTCAATGCTTCAGATACTTTGGCATTTATTTTACTATTGCTATAGAAACCCAGGTCTGTAATAAGCTGCTCTTTTAATTCTGACAATTAGGCTTATATAAAAGAATATTTTAATGAGGTGAAGAATTTGGAGAGCCTGGCCAGGGGTCTGGCAGAAGAACCTTGTTCTCGAAAGAGTTACAAAATTAGCTCAGATTGTCCTTTGTTACCCTTGTCTTCTTTGACAACTGCTGAGCATTCATTAGTCAGACCTCCCGAAGGATGCCGGGTTTTACATAAAAATTACAGGTTTGCTTGTTTCTGAGAAGCTGAAGTTCGGTCTGCCCCCATCTCTCTCTCTCTCACACCTGCGCTGGTGTCGAGGTGATGCAACTTGTCCTTTATGCTTTCACTCAGAGAAGGACTGAGTTTGCTTCAAAGCCCTGTAGACCATACAGGCCTCTCTCTCTAAATCAGTCAATAAGAAATAATCACGTCTTTCTATGTTATGGGATACTTGGAAGCCACATATTTTCTTATATTCATTGCTTGTGAAAACATTTGGGGAGAATGTTCATTAATGTAATTAGTTTGAGTCATAGATAGCAAATGCATATAGCACAAAAATCAAGATGCACCCAGTAAAATATTAGCTGCCCTCTATCCCTGGCTCCAGGGGGCAACCGTTGTCACTGGTTTCCTTTGCGCTCTTCGAAGACAGAGTGCATGCACTTGCACACACATGCATATGGTCAGGTGCTGAGTGCTGCAGGCATCGTGTGAGGTTCTGGCAATACTGAGAGGAAGACCACAAAATCCTGCTCTCAGTCAGGTGCGAGGAGAGGAACATGCACCAGGGGCAGCCTGGCTTTGCTCAGGTGGGTCGCCAAAGGGTTCAGTGGCCAGGTACTTGAGCCACCATCTTTTCATGTATTTATGCGGTACTGGGGATTAAACCCCCAGCCTTCACCCTGAGCTACATCCTCAGCCTTCATTTTTATTTTGAGATGGGCTCTCACTGTGTTGCCCAGGCTGGGCTCAAACTCGAGATCCTTTTGCCTCAGCCTCCGGAGTTCTGGCTTTACAGGCGTGCACCCCCACACCCAGCCTGAGTGGCATCTTAACGGCTAAGCCAGGGACCTCTGGGTGCACAAGGAAAACAAGTTCATTTCAGGCAGAGGGAGCAGTGAGTACCAAGTCCTGAGGTTAAAAGTCAGCACCGTGTTTTGGGGAACTGAAAGTAGTCTCTTATGGTAGAGAAGAGGGCAGGGGTGTGCGTGGGAGCGTGCAAATAAGACTAGATCAGCAGTTCTCAAACGTTCTGACCACAGCCCCGGTGAAACACATTTTACATCAGTACACAGTGTACGTGTGCAAGTGTGTGTGCACACATGAGAATGTAAAGCAGAAGTAAAACTCCGTGAAACCACACCCATACCAAAAAGTGCTCTGGTATTTCTCTACTAAATCCCACCCTACTTATTTTTCTAAATCCCAGTTGTGACTCATGAAATTGGTTTTGCAAACCACTAATAGGCACTATCTGTAAGTTGGCAAACTCGACTATACTGAGCTTGAAGACTCTGATACCCTATAACCTAGTCAGCCTCTCCCTGGTCTAGATGACCGGGACTAATTTAGAATATCCTGACAAGAGTTGAGAAGCTCATCTGGACATTCATTCAGAAGTATTTGTTCAGCACCTACAATGTCATGTCTTAGACACTATTCTAAGTGCTAGAGATACAGAGGTGAAAGAAAGTGAAACTTGACCTCTGCACTAGTGGTCCAGATGCATTATTTGCTGCAATAATTTTAATGTGCACACTTTAATCTCAAACTAAAGCATGATTATGAGAAAAATTCACACTGTGTAAAAGAATGTAACACAGTAATAAGCAAAGTAAAATAATGCCCTTATGTCTTTGAGAGCAAAATTTCTTTTATTTTATTAGGATAGATTGCTAAATCTTTTTTGAGGGGGTCTGGGAATCCAACTTAGGACCTCACACATGCCAGGCAGGTGCTGCAGCACTGAGCTAAACCCCTGACCCTCTTATTAGGATAGCAAGCCTAAACTTCTTGAATTTCTGACCCTTTGGAAATGTTTTGGGGCACCGTGACTCAGTTACCTAAAGCCTGATCACCCCTACCCTGAGAGAGTTAATCAGGTTTGTGATCCAAAAAAATCAAAACTCAGGCCCAAAGCTTTGGCACCTCAATAACGCCATATTTCAGTGCCATCCTGCTTTGAAGTGAACCAGCTGGCTGTCCCCTATCTTCACTGTGACAGGAACATGTTCAAGTGACTGGGGATGCCCAACCATGTTTTGCTGCTGAGATGACAAAATCCCTTTGGCCATATTTGCCCAGAGACTTTTTGCCTGATTCCCTTAAAGCTGTCCAAGGAGTAGAGAAAGACTCCGGGCTCCTTACATGAACTTCTGCTTCAGCCTGGTCACGGAGGGCTGGACAACTCCCCTGAGCAGCCTGAGCAAGGTGGGTATAATCATGTATTGAGGGAGAAGATCTGGGTTTGTCATTTGCCGTTTATCCTCCAGATATTCCCAGGGCACCCACAGACTGCAGATCTCTGCGTAGGGAGTCTAGGGGCTTCAGGGCAAAACAAAGTCCTGCTAACATATTTAAGCCAAGGCTGGAGTGGCTGGAACACTGTAAGCCCCGTCAGGCGTTCTCTGGAAAATCACAGCACTGTATAGCCAGTACACTCACCGGGGCTTAGGCACATGCCCAGGTCACATGAACCTACCTTTCTTTAACTGGAAAGAAGTTTGAAGGCAATGAAAAGAGGATTAGAGGACTCCTCCAGTTGTTAATTTATGTTCAGTGAAGTGTTGTGTCTAACTTTGAGTTCTGTATTTCTAGTATATTTGGTTCCTGATCTATGCTTCTGAATTTTTTGTTTTGTTTTCTGATACCAGGTGTCACCATGTAGCTCAGGGTCTTGTGGAGAACTTCCTGCTTCAGTCTCCTAAATTCTGGGATTACAGGCGCTTGCCACCACGCCCATCTTGTTTCTGATCTTCTGTATTTTTTGACACATTTGATAAAAATAAATTTTGCTCTTGGTCTGGAGCTTTGCTTATCCATTAAAAATATATATATTTCTCTGTCCGACTTCTATTCAGGCCAAGGCAAGTCATAACATCGTTTGTTAAACATGCGCCAGGAGCACCTAAGAGCAGTGTTATGGTTCTGATGGAGAATTTCTGCCCAAGCCCTCCTCCTTTAATTTGTATGTACTGGGAATTGTGTCTCAGCAACAAGAGAAAGTAACTAAGACGCGCAGAAACCAATCCTTCCCTTTCTGATTTAGAAAAGTTCATCCACGTACTATGCATCCTTAAGCCCTGTATCCAGCTTATCATCTGGGAGGGATACTGGGCCAAGCACACAAACAACTAAAATGAGAAGCGGGGGCTGGGACTGTAGCCCAGCGGCAGAGCAGCGCTAGACATGTGGGGCCCTTGGTTATACCTACACGGGAAAGGAGGGAAAGCGTCTCATCGGTGCCGCCAGGAACTCGGGCTCTGGGAATGGTCCTAACTGGCTGCAGGGTTAAGTAAAACAATTTTTCAGTAAATTATATTTAAATTGGATTGTTAGGCTTTCAAGTTACTGAACATTATTGAGCACCCAGTATGCTGGGTGCTGGGACAGTCTGTAGAGGACTTGTGAGCCGAGACTGGGATAAACCGCTTGTCTTTCCCTAGAGCCTCGGCGGGCGGGCCGGGGAGCAAAGCCAGCTCATGCTGGCGCACAAAAAAGAGGCCCCAGGCTCAGGCAAGTGGCGAGTCCAGGAGAAGGGGCAGCGTCAGGCACAGTGACCTGGGCACTCGTGGCCTCTTTTCTTCCTCTCTCTGAAGATCGCCCTGTTGAACCGGACCAGCGCCTTCCTCATCCAAGGCCCACACTCTGCCCTTCCGCAGCTGCTCTTCCTGACCTGCGTCTTTCCTCTCACCGCTAACCAGATTCAATTCCGTCCTCTTACAGAAGAACAGAAGGACAATCTCACCTCATTAGCCTCCTCCAACCCGTTTCCCTCCTTCCTCTTCCCAGCCCAACCCAGCCGCCAAGCGTTTCCTCTTCTCTCACTCTTTGGTCCTGCCGCTTTCTTCTCGGTGGGAGTCCGTGACCCGGGGGTCACTGTCCACCTTCCTGAACATGTTTATGCACTTTCTCCTCCCGCAAGCAGTCTTCTCCCTTGGCTTCCGGGAAGCTGCGCTCCCTTGCTTTCCCCCAAACTCTTTAGCCAGTGAATTCTTTGTTGTCGTAAAATGCACATATCATAAATTTGTGGTTTTAATTATTTTTAAGTATACACTTCAGTGCCGTTAAATACATTCGTGATGTTTCAAGTGGATGCAGGCTTCGCTCTCCTGCAGCCACCAGATGACATGTTCACTGTGTATTTGCTGAGTAAATGAATAGAGAGCTAGTTTTCTCCATGTGCCCCTCTCTGAGCCATTCCCGGCTTCTCTGCAGGGGGAGGAGCCCTGCAGACCTGACTCCCTGCCGGGCTGGCTTCTGACTGAGGTCAGGCAGAGGGAGGGCGGGAGGTCACTGGACAAGAGGAGAGAAGAGGCCTCCTCACTGCCTCGCTCCATGGCTGTTTCTCCTTCACCACCGACTAGGCGTGGGCTGCCCACCACACGCTGGCCCTATAGTGCTGCTGCTCTGTGACCATCTCACTGTTTTTTAAAAAATTTTTAATCCTCCAGGTAGGACTGATCAATAACAGAGACCAGTTAGAAAACAGACTGGTAGTGAGGGCCTGTCCCAGGGGACACGCACAAAAAAAGACAGGGACCAATGCCCTGTAAATGAGCCCTACAAAGTTTGGCAACTGGTTCCATGTAACACTGTAAGCCTGCTGAGCATAGGAACCGTCTGCATTCCTCCTTTGACTCAGAGGCCCAGCTCTTAGTATGTACTCAGCGAAGGCTGGTGGGATGAATCGTTGGAAGAGTCAGATGACTGCAAGGTTCAAGGCTGTGTGATTCCCCTTTTTATTTTTCTTTCATTTTTTTGTGGGACAGAGAATTGAACCTGGGGCCTTTACACTAAGGTGTGTCGCCAGTTCTCTTAATTTTTTTTTTTTTAATTGTGGGACAGGATCTCCCTGAGTCACTAAAGTGCTCAGGTTGAGCTCAAACTTGTAATTCTTCTGCCTCAGCCCCACAGGGGCCTGGGATTACAGGCATGAGCCATTACACCTGGCAGTGACTCCCTCCTAAAGAAAAGTGGTGTCAGGTTACTATGTGAGCAGTAATTACAGTCACAGTAAGGACAAAGAACGTAAGTGTAGATATAATAGGATTTTTAGGGCCAAATGGATCTAAATCCCTATATTCCCACCCAATTTTGGTTGAGTGATTTGACATCTCTTTCAGGTCAGTTTCCTTCCCTATAAAATGGAAGTAAACATCCCCCAAATCCTGTGCTGCTGTGAGGAATATGGGACTATATATATGTTTTTTGGGAGGAGGGGTTTGAGACAGGGTCTCATTATGCAGCTCAGGCTGGCCTTGAGCTCACTGGTAGCCCAGGCTGGCCTAAAACTTGCAACAATCCTCCTGCCTCAGCCTCCCGAGTGCTGGGATTACAGGTGTGCGCCACCACGCCTGGTTTGCGAGATTATGTATGTAGGGCTCATACCCACGCTGAGACTCCCACCCAGCTAGACATCTTGAGATGCAACAGAGACCTGGCGACATCGAGGCCTATTCCCAGGGGTTTCCTTTGCGGTTTACTTCTTGTAACCACAAAAACAAGCTAGTAGTTCTTGTGTCTGAATGATCCAGGGCTGAAGTGTTTACTGCGAGAGTCCATCAGTGCGCGTCACCTGTATGCCTGTTCCTGGCGTAGCCCTGCACATTTAAAAAGTCCCCCCCCCCCGCCTTCATGGACTCCTAAGCAGTTACAACCTGTGCCACTGAAATCAGCAGATAATGTCTTCACTTTGGGGGCTCTGTGCTGCTCAGGGTAGGACCGATGGTACATACCTTCCTCCCTTTATTGCATCTTCATTTTAAGCACTTAAGTAAGACCATTAGGAAAACACTGACCCTGGTGTGGGGATGGGATTCATCCCAAACCCTCCTTCCATCTTGATGCCCTTTGTTCCTCTGTCTCCCCTCTCCTCTAACTGCCCTCAGGGTCATTCCTCTTGGTCTCGAAGACCTAATTTTCCCGCTCCCACTTGGAGGGCTGGTTTCATACTTCAGCCCATTAAGAGGTACCAAAACTGACCGTCTCTAACACTCTGCTGAATTTGCTGGGGCAACCACAGCAGGGCACAACACTTTCTCAGGAAGTGGGCAGAGAGGAGAAAGAAGCGCCCTTTCAGGGTATTTATAATTCCAATAATGACCTCTGGTGACCTCCCACCCAGAAGTAACTTCCCTTCTAACTCATGAGAACCAACTTTCCTGTTGTTTTGTTGACAGTTCTTTCCCCTTTAAAGCATCTCAGTGACACTTAATAACCAAAGAATCTCAATATTCCAGGTTTTAGTTTAGGCCTCCAGACTTGGGTGTACAAAGACACTAGTTTATCACCACCCAGTTGACTCTGGTTGAATATTCACAACTTTATACACAGGCTATGTCTATAAATTTACTGTGGTAAGCTAATGGCTTCAGACTGAGGAAGCACACTTGAAAGATGCAATTATCGCATATTTTAAATATGTATTAGCACGCTGGAATGAGAAGACTGACAGACCCTACCCATCCCTTAAAATCCACTGGAGGGAAAAGCTTACCGCCTCCCACTTCCTTCTCTTCAGTTTTTTAAAAAAATCCTATAGTTTCTTCGGCCTCTACAAAACATGCTCCTGGTATGTCATGGGAATACATGCTCCCTAGCCAAATGGTTTCAAGAATTCTCAACGGCTGGGAGAGATTCCAGGTTGTCTCTATGGTTTTTTTTTTTTTTTTTTTTGAGACTTTTTTTTTTCCTCTCCTGCTTCTCTTTCTTTCTGGAGACAAGTTCTCGCTATGTAGCCCTGGGCTGGCCTCACATCACAGCCCTCTGCCTCCCACAGGATGAGGTTACAGGTGAGCAGCACCAGGCCTAGTGAACTTTTTTTGTCTTTCTTGAGACAGGGTCTCTCTATGCAGTCCAGGCTGGCCTTGAGCTCACTTTGTAGCCCAGGCTGGTCTCGAACTTGGGACGATCCTCCTGCCTCAGCCCCTTGAGTGCTGGGATTACAGGCGTGTACCACTATGACTAGCTAGCAAACATTTTTTTTAAAAAATACTAAAATAAGGCTTAAAAACTTGTGCTGTTTTGTTTACATTTTAATGTATTGATGCTGTAACAGGAAAAAATAAATAAAACATGCAATAATTGTGCCACTAGACAGATAGCTAAAAGATTCAATTTTAAAATTCCAAGGTCCATGATGTGGTTTAGTCACGGATCTCAATTTTACCTTTGGCTGGGGCTGAGTCTCCTTTCCATACTGTCAGAGGATCTTTTGTACCTTTCTTTGCAGACAGTGTTGAGAGCCGAAATTCAGTCTGTAAATCGTGAGACTTGGAGCAGATGGTCTCCTGGCCCTGTGCTGGCTTATCCTCCCCATCTCCCTCAGCATAAGCTGAGAATACTTAGTTAATATTGGGAGGGTGGCCAGGTGTGGCCGCGAGCACAGGCCTGTAATCCTATCTCCTCAGGCGGCTGAAGCAGGATCATAAATTGAGGTCAGCCTGGACTCATTTGAAAAGTCTAAGGTTTTACAACCCCCTGTACAGAAGGGAAAACAGGCGAGTGTATTATTATTTAATAATAAGAACTGAAGATGATGATCAAGTTTTAGCCATTTTAACTATGTAAAGAGACACCTGAAGCTGGGCACAGTCTCCTATAATCCCAGCAGTGTGGGAAGCTGAGGCAGGAGAATTACAAGATTGAGCCCAGTTTGGGCAACTTTCTGACTTAGCAAGACTCTGGCTCAAAAAACAAACAAACAAACAAAACAGACAAAACTCCAAAAAACCAAATCATCCAAGCATAGATAGCCACAGCAAAAGACAGATTCCAGTTTCTCTCTCAAATGTTGAAGCCCAGGTTTTTCTTAGCTGAGTTTTATAGGTGTCTGTTTGATATATCTTGTTTAAATCACAAGCACCTCACAAAAGAACTTATGCTGAGCTAGTACTAAATAAGTAATTAGTGCTATTGGATAATGCCCATTTAAATTGCTTGCTCTAAGATTTAAACTGGAAAACAGTTTTCCACTTATGATACGGCTACATTAACATTTACACATCTATCTTTGTTGATTTAGAAATGTCCTGAGCTCCATGCTTATGACTAGATGCTGTTAGCCAACATATTTTACATACATCCAGACACCTGTCATTCACCCAGTAACTGCCTTTGTTTTAGAAGCAGAGAAGTTCAGCCATCTGTGTGTAATTTGTAGCTGAAACCAGTCTTTTGTGTAGATGAATTGGCTGATCTGTGACATTGATAAAAGCAGATCAAAGTTGGATTTAGGTCATCAGCCATCTCACCCTGGGAGCTACTGGGTC
>PVLD010028857.1:0-18812 GCA_004027595.1 Dinomys branickii | reverse complement strand
AAAAAAAAAAAAAAAAAAAAAAAAAAAAAGAAAACACAAGAACCAAAAATCCAAAGACAAGAAAGAAAACAGGCATACATCAACAACAGCAACAACATCAACAACAACAACAACAGAAAAAAAACACCGCTTGTTGCTGCTTTACATATTGATATCTTCGAAGTGTGTTAATACATAGCTATATAATTATCTATTCATCCACCAATTCATCCTATTTTATGTATTTCAAAGTAACTTGCAGACATCAGTGTTTGTCAGCCCTAAAACACCAGCACTCATATTAACAAAGATTATACATGTACACTTCTGGGTAAGATTTACACATGGTGAAATGGACAGATCTCAAATGTACCATGTAAGGAGTTTTAAGAAATGCCTATACCCACGACACCCAAACTTGTCAAGATTCGGACCACTATCACATCAGAAAGTTTCATCTTCTTTCCCAGTGGTAATAATACTTCTGATTTTTGTCCCAGCAGATTAGTTCCATCTGTTCTAGAACTTCATCAATGGGAGCATACGGTATATATTCTTCTGTGTGAGGCTTATGTAACTCGACATAATATTCTTGCTACTCATCCATGTAACTGCTTGAGCTAGTTCATTCCTTTGACTGTTGATCAGTATTCCGCTATATGAACATAACTGTCTCCATTTTCCTTTTGAGGGAAATCTGGGCTACCTTTAGCTCTCCGTCAACAATTTATTAAGACATATTTTCATTACACATAACTACACTCTATACATCTACTTTGCTTTCAGACATTGTCACTGTGTAATTTAAAACTGATTGTAAATATAAGACTTACTAAATATCTCTTCTCTGTAACATTTCTGATTTTTCTTCTCCACAACCACTTACTTTATTCAGACACAGTCCTTGCCCTTGTAAGCTGGTGTCTTAGAATCCGCCTCAGCAATGTGACAGGGTACTAACTCACAATGCTATATAACTACATAATGCATTTTTAAAGAGAAAAAAACAACAAAATTTCAAAACAAGATAAAAGGAGGGTAACAATGGTTAATATATTGCATATAGTTAACTTTAAATTAGTTAGTCGGAGTATTTCCAAGCAATATTAGCACAAGCTTTTCCTTTCAGTGAAGAGGAATTAGTAATGTAACTGTCTTAACTATCTTGTGTGTGTGTACATATATATACATATATTTTGCTTTTCCCTTCCTTCTTTTCTCCTTTCTCCCATCTCAGTTTCTCTTTCCTTTTGAACAGTTTCTTCACACTTTACAGTATCTACTGCACAGTTTGGACCTTATTTACTCTCTCAGCTTCTTACACTAGGGAGACAATACAATGTTTACACATGTGCATCCGATTTTTTCACTTATGAGTGTGGTCTCTAGTTTCATCCATTTATAAAAGTCTCCAGTCGCATCCTTCTATATGGCTGAGTAATACTCCATTGTATAAAAAAACCACATCTTTTTTATCCAGTCCTCCATTGATGGGCATTTGGGTTGTTTCCAAGATGTAGCTATTACAAATTGTGCTGCTGTAAACATGGGTGCACATATATCACTATGGTATGATGTTTTTAATTCTTCTGGAACATATCCAGCAGGGAAATAGCTGGGTCAAATGGGACTTCCAACCCTAGTTTTTTGAGAAATCTCCACACTGATTTCACAGTGGTTGCAGCAGTTTACACTCTCACCAACAGTGGAGTAGGGTTCCTTTTTCGCCACAGACCCTCCAGCATTTGTTATTGATAGATTTCTTGCTGATAGCCATCCTTTCCAAGTGAGGCGGAATCTCAGTGTTGTTTTAATTTGCATCTCTCAAATGACCAATGATGTTGAAATTTTTTCATATATTTACTTGCTGTTTCTATTTATCTAAAATGTATATTCATCTCCAATGCCCATTTTTTGGTTGGGTCTTTAAATTTGGGGGCTCTGATATTTTTGAGCTCTTTATATGCTCTCAATAGTTATCCTTTGTCTGAAAAACAGCTGGAAAATATTTTTTCCCATATTGTGGGTTGTCTTTTCACTCTGTTGGTGATTTCTCTTGCTGTGCAACAACTTTTTAATAAGATGAGATCCCAGTAGGTCTTCTCTAAATTTCTCATAGAATTGAGCGACGAATCTGTCCGAGCTTGGGATTTTCTGTTTTTAATTATGTCTTTGATTTCATTGATTGATATTGGTTTATTTAAGATTTTTATATCTTCTTGATTCAGCTTTGGTAATTCATATGTATCTAGGAATGTGAAAAAAAAAAAGGAATCTGTCCATTTTTTCTGCATTTTCCTTCTTACTAGAATAGAAGTTTTCAAAGTACAACCAGAGGATCTTCTGCATTTTTGCAGGGTCTATCGTGATTTCACCCTTTTCATTTCCAATTGTGTGGATGTGAATCTTTTCTTTCCTTGTTTGATAAGATTGGATAAGGGTTTGTTGATTTTATTTAATCTTTCGAAGAAGCAACTCTTTGATTCATTGATTCTTTGTATTGTTTTCTTAGTTTCCAATCCATTAATTTCTTCTCTGATCTTTATAATTTCCTCTCTTATATAAGCTTTTGGCTTAGCCTGCTCTTCTTTTTCTAGAAGTTTGAGGTACATCACTGTTTATTTGCACTTGCTCTGTTTTCCTGATATGGGTATTCACTGCTATAAACTTTCCTCTTAGGACTGCTTTCATTGTGTCTTACAAGTTCCAGTATGTTGCACTATCATTTAATTGTAGAAACTGTTTAATTTTTTCTTTAATTTCACCTGTGACCCATTGGTTGGTTGTTCAGGAGGGTACTATTTAATTTCTGCATGTTTATAAAGTTCTTGTAGTTTCTTTTGCCATTTGTTTCCAATTTCATTGCACTGTGGTCTGATAATGGGATAGTTTCGATTCCTCTGCATTTATTTAAACATGTTCTATGAGCTAGTATGTGTTCTATTTTGGAGAACATCCTGTGGGCAGCCATAATGTGTATTCTGATGTTGTAGGGTGGAACACTCAGTAGATATTTACTAAGTCCATGTCTTCAAAAGTTTGGTTCAATTCTAGTAGTTCATTGTTGATTTTTTGTCTAGTTGATCTCTTTTTGTGACAGTGGGTATTGAGATCCCCCAATATGGTTATATTAATGCTTATTTGATTTTTGGGGTCTGTTAATATTTGTTCTATATAGCTGGTTGCACTGGTATTTGTTGCATATATATTTACGATTGTTATTTCTTCCTCTTGGGTTCTTCCCTTTACAAATATATAGTGACCTTCTTTATCTCTCTTAATTATTCCTGGCTATAAATTCACTTTGTCTGCAAATAGAACAACTACTCCTGCTTCTTCCAGTTTCTTGTCTCATGGATTACTGTTTTCCATCCTTGCACTTTCAGCCTATGAATTTTTCAATTAAATGTGTTTCTTGTATGCAGAATGTTGTTGGATCTTGCTTCTTGATTCATTCTTCCACTCAGTGTCTTTTGATCGGTGAGCTGAGACCATTAACACTGATGGCTATAACTGACATGTACTGACTTAGCCTTGTCATGTTACTTTCCTGTTGTTGGCTCCCCCCCCCCCATTTTCCCCCTCCGTGTTTGTTTGCCCTCCCTGGTGAATTCCTTCTGGTGGGGTTCACGGAGTTGTAGTCCTTGATAATGTCTTTCATAACATTTTGGAGTGCTGGTTTGGTGGTCATAAATTTCCTCAGACATTGTCACAGAAGTGTCTTATTTCTCCATCAGTTTGAAAGACAGTTTTACCAGGTGCATCAATCTGGGTTGAAGGCTGTTTTCCTTTAGAACTTCAAGCACTTCACTCCAAGCTCTCCTTGACTTGGTTTCTCCTAAGAAGTCAGCTGTGATTCGGATGGGCTTTCCTTTCTAGGTAATTTCTTTTTCCTAATGGTTTTTAAGATTCTTGTGTTAAATTTCTGGAATTTTGATTATGATATGGCTGGCTGTAGATTTTCTGGTGGCTAACTGGTGCTCTATGTACCTCACTTATCCGTAGGTCAAGTTCTTCCCTAGTGAAGTTTTCCGCCATGACATCTGTGAACAGTTATTTTTACATCATTTGTGCTCCTTTTTCATTGACCTCAATCAATCTTGTTATTCTTCTTTCCCTTGCCTGGCTGCTGTGTTGATTTTTCATGATCCCCTGCTATTTTTAAGAAATCTTTCTCTTCATGATCACTATCCACAAACCTGTCTTCTATATCTGAGATCCTGTCCTTGCATTGGCTTAGTCTGCTGCAGATGCTTTCAGCAGAATTTTTATTCTCCTGGATCTGCTTGAATTTGCCTTATGGATTCCATTTTTTCTTATGCTGAGTATTCACATCTTCCATAATTTTCTTAAGTTTCTCTATTTTTTTATCTGTATCTGCTCTAGAGTCACTAAGCATGGTTTTAATTGTGGACACCATCTTTGAATAATGCATTTTTTATTCATATATAAGACCCAGAACCAAAACTACAAAAAAGCCAGAAAGGAGGAAAAAAAGCCTATTTATGTAGAGAAGCTTGTTTTAACTTATGCACTTTTAGTTTGAGCCCAATGTACTTGTATGTGTACTATGAAAATAACTTTCACAACCTTTTGCACAAATGATTTTTTTTTTTCGGTACTGGGGATCGAACTCAGGACGCTGCACTTGCTAGGCAAGCGCTTATTCCACTGAGCTATATCCCCAGCCCCAAATGATGATCTTTATTCTCTATATTATAATTAAAGTTTCAGTATATGGAATCATTGTTTACTGTCTCCCCCATCATAATTCCAATATCCTTCAGTCAGTAAGACCTACTAGCTATTCCTTTGAATTTTTTTTTTTTTTTTTTTTTTTTTTGCGGTACTGGGGATTGAACTCAGGACCCTGCACTTGCTAGGCAGGCGCTTATTCCACTGAGCTATATCCCCAGCCCCCTATTCCTTTGAATTGTCCTCCAAAGCAACGACATTTTGTATCCAAATGCCATGTCCACATCTCAGGTCATTTTCCCTTCCTCCTGGGCTACCATATCCCACTCTTATTCATATCCAGCCTTCCCCATGTTCACACTCTCATACTCACCACCACTGATTGAATGTCCCTAAAACCCTATTTCATTATTCACCTGCACAAAATTCCTGAGCAGTTTATCAGTACCTCTTAAGTTTCAGCTCCTAGCCTAATATTTAGAAAGCTGCAGAATCCAGTCTCAGAGCTGCTCCTTTCTTCTGTTTTTCTACATGAAACACATTTTTTCAGTTACTCTTCTCTAGCCATGGCCTACACATCTCCGTTTTGGTGCCTATAACCTATGTAACATACAGAGGGGCGGGGGCAGCAGAGGCCACCAGGCTCGTGTAAAGGAAACATGGCGTGGACTTTATTGCGCTTGGGTGCAGGCAGGCAGAGGGTGTGATAAGACTATGTGCTCCGAACAAAGTGAACTGTGTCCCTTTTATAGTGATGGAGAGAGAGCAGGAGACATTAGGCAGGAAGATCCCAGTAAATACCTGTGGTCAAAATTCTCTGGTAGTCTTGCACCTCAGTGGGCAGTCCTGGAAGTGTCTGGGGATGTCTCCAGATGTCCCCAGACATCCCAGTACCTGAAAAATCCCTTGTCCTATCTTACATCCTCATGACATCCTTATAAGTCTATCACAACCACGGTGCTGAGCTGAGCTCCCTGCAGAGAGCAGTGCCTCTGCTGGCAGGCAGGCTGGGGGCCGGGAGAGTCAGGCCCGGTCACACCTTGCAGTGCCCATGCTGATCTTAGTATCTGAATGACTTACTCCCTACCTGTCCTCTTTTCTGCCTCCTATCAAGTATAGGTTTGGTACTATTTCCACCAAATATAGATTTACTGTCTTCATCAATGCTCCTTCATCCACCCCTCCCAATCTACAGGAAATAAGGCACAAACGTGTAAAAATGGGGCGTGTGGGCTTCTTTCATGCTTATCTCTGTCACTCACCTTTCACCCTATGCCGGAACGTTATCTTTACAGGTCTATGCTCTTTCATCCCCGTTATGAATTTCTTCAGTAATTCATTCATTTTTTTAGCTCTGCTTCTCCCACCTTATCCATCCAAAAGCCTTACACAGGGCAGTGGGTGGGCTTGAGTGCGTATAGTACCAGGGGTTGCTGCCTAGGTGTTTTACTGTCCAGCTACCATCTCCAGCCCAGATCAGCAACTGTTAAAACCGCTTCAGCTCTATAGCTGAAATGTAAAACTGTCCTTGTTGCAAAGCATTTCCCATGTGAGATGGCCCTTAGGTAGCGTGTGCAGTCTTACTCCACGTAACTGCTCAGGCCTAAATCTTAAAAAATCAGATACTCAATGTATTTTACCATGTTTGGTATCACTGGTAGGGTGCAAGACGGCTGGAAGGGATTAATGAATCTGGAACTGATCTAAACATACAAAATAATTCTAACAGGCATTTGTACTTTCTCATCCATTTATTACATTTCTGTGAAGGATTTACTTACAGTTTCTTCAAAAAATAAGATAAATAATGAATCTCACATAAATGCTGACAAGTGTGTTCATTAGAAATAATCTTTCCTTTAAAGTGAGTGATCCAGTAGTTCCCTACTTCCTGTGGTTTCAACCATGGTCTGAAACGCAAAGAGAAAAACTTCCGAAATAAACAATTCATAAGCTTTAAATGGAGCACTATTCTGAACAGCGCGGTGACATCTTACTCTGTCACACTCAGTCCCGGGGGTGTTGACTCATTCCTTCACCCACCACATCCACGCCTAGGACACACGTGGATGAGGTGTTTATAACCATCTTGGTTATCGGTTGACTGTGATGGCATCACAGTGCTTGTGCTTAACCCTTTTTTTACTTAGTGATGGACCCTCAGTATAAGCGTTGTGATGTAGAGGGAGCAGCCTGCCATCAAACATGGAAGGGCAGATTAACACTAGAACTACGTGGCAGTGGTGTAGGACATTTGGGGAAAATACATAGCATCTATAGGGTTCAGTACTATCAGAGACTTCGAGCACACACCAGGAGTCGGGAATGTATTCCCTGTGGATAGGAGACAGGAGGGGCTGCTCTGTTTCTAACTAACATCTTTTTTCCCCAAGAGTTATTGCCAGAGGCTTTCTACTTATAATTTAGCTTTCCAGTTATAAATTGCAAAGTTCTCAATTGGCCTATGGTATATTTACAAGAAAACAGCACAATATTAACTTATGCATGAATCAAAATAAAGCCCCCTACTAAATCTCCTGCCTATTACCCCAATTAACTATTGCTGTTCACTCAAAAGTTATGGGTTTTCCTGCACAAATAAAATGACTAAAACTGAGTATGTGGGTTAGAACTAGAGTCCCAACACTCTGTGAAGTCTTAGAGTACAGAGAATTATTTACACATATTACAACACTAAGGTATTCTGCACATTGAATAAAGCAGGTAAAGAAGTATACCAGACAAGGTCAGTGAGTCCCTAAGAGGCTAATTCTGTGCAAATTCAACAAGATCTTCTTGGCCTCTGGGAAACAAAGTACATTAGGAAAGCACCATACGATGCAAGCAGGAGGAAGGTTGGAGAAGCTGTCAAAGTGTACTGGTACTGGAATTAGGATACATGATACTTTCACACATTTCTTTAAAACAGCAACTGTAACCTCTACGAAAGACATTTTCTCCACGTATAAAAGGATGTGAGACAACATTTTACCAAGGTACTGTCTTTATAAAAATTTAAAAACTTACTTCATGGTATTTTATTCCAAAATGCAGTAAGAAAACTTTATCTTGGACATTGTGGTAGTTAAGCTTAATTGATTCGTTTGGGAGCTGCCCAGAGGAACGGCGGGGCACACTTCTGGGCGTGGCTGGGTAGGTCATGGAGATGAGACTGTGGGGACTCTGTGTGGCCCTTGGCTTTTGCATATGCATAGTCCCTTCCTCTCTGGAACTACTCCCCTGTTCTGCTGCGCAGCCACCACGAACTAACCAGCTTTGTCACACCACACCCTTCCAACCATGGACTGGATCCTCTGAAACTATGAGCCAAAAATAACCCCCCCCTTTAAGTCATGAGTAAGGGGCATTTGGTCCCAGCAACAACATGCTGACTAAGACAGACATGCTGAATAAGTTCTAAAAGTAAAACTAAAGGCAAAGTCAAATTTCAGATAAATCTGTCAACTTGTGAGGCTTAAAAAATAATTTTCTTTTAAAGTAGATGAAGATTTGTCTCACACTGTCTTTACCACACAGGCTAAATACATCTCTCACATATGTTGAAGTGTAAAAAATGTGGACCTAAATGTAGAATAGTGATTGCTAGAGGTTGGGAAGAGAGTCAGGGAAAAGCGGATAAACAGAGCCTAGATGTAATCAGTATAAAATGTGTACAGGCACTGAAATATCGCCCTTAACCTATTAACATGTATAATACACATTAATCAGAAAAGAAATACTAAAGAAACCTGCTAAGAATTGGATCCTCTACAGTATCATACTCACACTTTTAAATAATAAAAGTGTAACTTTCAGCATCATGAAATATTTTTTAACTGTAAGCAGTAAAATCAACTTGAAGACCACAGATTTCTAAATGAAACAGAGCTGAACTGGATAGAAGGTCATCATGCTAAAAGATAACACTTGTTTTTCACTTGTTCTATGTGTACCAGTGTGCATTCAAGTATAGACATGGTTCCCAAAACTTACAATAGATCCTGGCCAAGACTTTTTGAAAATTACTGATTTAACAATTTCTCAAAAACTAGGATTTTTTTTTCTACCATTACCTGAGACTAACAAATGGGCACCAAATCAAAAATAATTTGGTGTGAGCTGCGCATGGCTGCACATGCCTGCGATCCCAGCACTTGGGAGACTGAGGCAGGAGGATCATCATGAGTTTGAGGCAAGCCTTGGTTACATAGTGGGTTCAAAGCCAGGCTGAACTACATAGCGAGATCCTGTGTTAAATAAAAACAAACCCAAACAAACTTTTTATGAACTTTAGTTCTCTGTAGTCACCATGAAAACTATCATCTGTTATATTAGAACACAAAGATAATTATTATTGGGCTTTGTTTATGATGTCTACTTTTAAATAGATTTTTTTGCAGTTTTAGAAGATTAGAGGCATGAGGGCATGCAGAGACACCAACAAAACTACCACATATCTTTTCTAATGATAAACCATATTACATAAAGAATAATATTAGTATTTATAATAGTCCACTAAAATATCACTGGCACTAACAGATTTTAAAGCTCACAGTGAAAAGGAGGAAAGGAGTTTTAGAAATAATTGTTACTACTGACTCCTCCAGGAATTTGAACTAACACATCAAAACCCCAATTCCCAGGAAGGATCTGGGAATCCAAATCCTTGTCAATAAATCCAGCCTTTAATTCATAATAAAGTTTCCTTAAGGCAAATACAAGTAAACCTGCGAGGTAAAAAACAGGAAGACTAGAAAGTATACTCCTTGGCCCTGGAAAGGGCGCATTTCAGAACCAGGCACAGAACAAGTGCTCTTTTACTTCCAACCTGAAAAGACGGACACTTTGTGCTAAGCAACACCTGTGGAAAGTGGCTCCTGGCACTCTCGCAAGCCAGTGAGGGATCTGGAGTACCAGTGGTGGTAGAGAAAAGGACAGCGCTCTGATGACCAAGAGGACACTGCTCGAGGATCTGGTTAGGAATGCAGCCCACCCCCTAGTGCTAACTGGATCTTCATAAAGCTTCTAACCTTAGGGCAAGGACAGCACCCTACTGATGTTGTCCAGGGCACAGGAGAGATCTGTCTAGATTTTGAAAAGATGTGTCAAGAGCTGAGGCTGCTGGGTAGGACACAACAAGTGTCAGAATAAATTGAACTTTCCAAGTAAGGCTGCTTTCCAAAAATAAACTGAGGCATCTGTCCTGCGCCCAACCAGATCCAGATTAAAATATTTACGGAACTTTTATAAAAACCATAATCTATTCTTCCCTGCTTTTGCTCTTGTGTGAAAGTTACTTTTCTGGACATAATTCAAGGCTGAAACTAGGGCTCCCAGACCTAGAGACCATCCACCCCTCAACCTGGTAAGAGAAACACAACAGTGGGGAAAATGTTCCTTCGGGGGATTCCAGTCTAGGAAGGAGGAAATACTATGAAAAGACTTACTGAGATACTACGTTGCTTTTGTTTTTATTGTTGTAAGAAAAAGAGCTACTTGTGGCTTGTGTAGCTTTCCCCCCGTGATTTGAAGGCCTGTCCAGTCCTCCTTGTCTCAGCGAGACTGGCTGGCCAAAGCAGAAGGTTCCTGAAAAGAGCATGTCTTCTTGACTTTTGTTTTAGAAAGCCTAGGCACAGTGAGGGATTCTCTGTTGAGGAAAAGAGAGATACAATCATGCCTCAGTTCATGAACTTAATTCTTTCCATGATTCTGGTCGCAGAATTCCTTCTCTGGTTTAGGGTGCAACCAAATTACAAGCATATGCATAGTATTCTGGTTGCAATCAGATTGATTACCCTGCAACCAGAATCATGGAACAAATTCTTTGACTAGAATCATGGAAAGAATTAAGTTTGTGAACCAAGGTACCACTGTACTGCCTTCCAAGGGAAGAGAGATTGCTAACAGGTCTTTCACTGTGGAGAAAAATAGAAAAAGTGGGAAGAACAGGGAAATTCTCCATGATTATAATAAAGTCTGAAGTTCCAGAAAATAGAAGAGAAGGCTAATCCAACCCTTCATAATGACCCAAAATATGAAGAAGGGTGCCCTGGCCACTTACCCCCAGAAAATAGAAGAGAAGCCTAATCCAACCCCTCATAATGACCCAGGGTATGAAGAAGGGTGCCCTGGCCACTTACCCCAGAAAATTTAGCTCCAGGGATCCGGGCCTCAGCAGAGATTTTCATATTTAAATAATAACTTAGGTGTCTGGATTCCAACGGACCCTATGAGTCTGCACAATCAACATACTGCCAGTACAGACTGAGCACTCAGATAAGCCTTCTTCCAGGTCCAACCACTGAAAAGAAGCCCCAAGACCTTCTGAAACACGACTTGATGAGCAGTGGGAGGAAAGCTGGTCCTAATCTAATGACTATTTCTCCCAGCTCCATCACATCCAATCAAATATTCTTTGTATAGATGCTGGGGGAATATTAAAACAAGTCAAAATATAGAATTATATATTTGTATCTGCATCTGAATTACAATTTTATTAAGTTCAGTATTGTGAACTAAAAATTTGAGCTGCTCTGTGATGGACTATACATTCAAGATAAAAACAAGTTTCACTATATGCAGTGCAGCGCCAGGGACGCTCACAGAACTGAGGCGTTGAGCTCATAGATTTCACCACTCTGCATCGCCGATGGCTTTGGCAAACACATAGTCTCTCCCTCCAAAACACATAACACCATCTTTCAAATAGAATTTCCACTTATTCTTGTTTCGCTGAATCTGGAGGAAGAAAAATAATCTAAGTAAGTTAAAAGGTCATTTACATTTCTCTCAAACAGGAAATGGGATTAGGCTGACCCTAAACAACTTCTTTAAAGGTAAGACCACCTCAAGATAGTTTATTCATTCATTGAATAAATATTTGAGTTTGTGTGTGTGTGTGTGTGTGTGTGTGTGTGTGTGTGTGTGTGTATCAGTGGGAGATTAGTTTTGCTATCCTTGCAAATACCAAAAGTCGTGGACATTCAAATACCTTATATAAAATGGCTTATACATTTGCATATCCTCTTATATACTTCAAATCGCCTCTAGATTATTTACAGCACTGAACACAACATAAATGCTTTTGAGCAGCAGTTACATTGTACTGTTCAGGTAGTGATGACAAGCGGAAAGTTAGCCACACATTCAAGAGAGGTTTAATATTTTTAATCCACAGGTGGTTGATTCCACAGAAGAGAAAACTGTAGATGTGGAATGTCAACCCTGTTTTCTTATATTATAAAATATATTTTTGCATATACATACAGAACAGAAAAAATATCCTGCCTTTGAAGACTTTACATTTTATTAGACAGCAGGACACAAATCTAATAAGGAAATTGTGCAGAATACTAAAAAGCTGTAAGTGCTATGCAAAAATAGTGCAGGAAACGGAAGATCACAAAGAGAGGTGGGGTTGCAGTGTTGAAAAGCCCAGGCAGGCTGACTTTTGCAGGGATATGAAGGACCTGAAGACGGTAAGGGGAGCGAAGGGGAACTGACCCAAGAACATCCCAGACAAAGGAAACAGCAGTGAAAGGCCCTAGGAAGGGGCATCACTGAACTGTTAAGAGCACCAAGGAGCCCAAAATGTCTACAAAGAATAAACAAGGAGGATGTTGCTGATATCAGAAGTAAAAAAGTTGTGCTTCATTGTGAAGAAGAAAATCACAGTAAAGTACTAAGCAAGGTCAGAAGACACATCTTATAATCTATCTGATTCTGCTGGCTGTTCCTCATACTCAGTAAAGCAGCTTACACAGAGACAAAATGGAAAACAAGAAATCCTACTACTCCAAAAGGTAAGAAACCATAAAATCTTCACTGCCTCTGGGTAAACGGCAAGTGACTATTTAAAAGCCTTAGAATATATGATCTGTGATCAAGCAAAGGAATTATTTTTTACATTTTTTACCAGCACGTGTTTGTAGTACCTGGTGATTACATTTACCATGGGGAACTGTACACGTAGCGAACACCTCAGACACTTTTCATTCCTCGCTCTCCCTGCTCCCATGCGTGACCCCCGCCTCACTTACAAGAGCTCCGCTTCCATTCTCCTCTTCAGTTCGTCCCCCTTCTGTCCTACCCCTCCACCTTCTCCTTTCCTTCCTATCTGAAAGTATCTCCCTATGTCCTACTACCTGTCTTTTATTTTGCTCTTTATATTTTGGGTTTTTCATATAAGAGAAACCTTGTGATATTCAAGCTTGCATGTCTGCTTTATTTCACTCAATATTATGATCTCAAGGCACATGCATGTACCTACAAATGCTTCAAGTTTATCCTTCTTCAGGGCAAAGTAATGCCCCACTGTGTATAAACACTGTATCGCATTGTTATCCGGTCATCTGTTGATGAGCATTGCAAAGATTTAGCTGTTATAAATTGTGCTGCTATAAACATGGGTGTGCATGTGTCACTGTAATATTACGATGATTTTAACTCCTTTGAGAAAATACCTAAAAGGGGAATAGCTGGGTTCCATGAATTTCTTTTAGTTTTCTGTGAAATCTCCACAATAATTTCATAATGGTTGTACAATTTATATTCCTACCAACAATGTAGACATGATCCCTTTTCCTCCACACCCTCATCAGCATTTGTTACTGTATTTATTTCTTGATGACTGCCATTTTTTTTTGCAGGAGAATAGACTCTTGATGTTATTTTTAAATTGCTTTTCTCCAGTAGCCTGTTGTGTTGGGTATTTTGTCATTTATTTATTGACCATTCGTACTTCTTTTTCTGAGAGGTGTCTACTCACTTCAGTTGCCCATTTTTAGTTGGGTCTTTTACTTTGGGGCCTAATTTTCTGAGTTCTTTATATATTCTACATGTTAGTCCTCTGACCAAGGAATAAATGGCAAAAGTATTTTCCTATTCTGTAGGTTGTCTCTTCACCCTGTTGGATTGTTTCTTTTTCTGTGTAGAAACTTTTTAATTTGATATCATCCCAACTGTTGATTCTCCATATTGTATCTTGTGCCATCAGGGTTCTGCTCAGAAAATCCTTGGCTACACTGAGAACTTTAAGAGGTTTAACTATTTTATCTTCCAGCAGATTGTTTCTATTTTAACATTTAGATTCTTGATCCACATTGATTTTAGTTTAGTACAGGGTGAGGTATATGGGTCTAGACTCAATCTACATGTGGATGTCCAATTTACCCAGAATTATTTATTAAAAAGCCTGTCTTTCCTCAGGTGTATGGCCTGGCCTCTTTGACAAAGGTGAAATACCTGAATATTTCTGGGGTTGTTTCTGCTTCTTCTATTCTGTTCCATTGTTCCACATTTCTGCTTTTGTGACCATACCATACTGTTCTTCTCACTGTAATCTACAGCATGACTTCAAATCTGGGATTGTGATGTCTCTTGCTTTGCTTTTGTTACCCAGGATTGCTTTCGCTATTCTGAATCTCTTCTGCAGAATTTTAGGACTGTTTTCTCTAGATCTGCAAAGAAAGCTGCTGGCATTTTGATTGGGATTGTGTTAAATCTACACATCATTTTTAGAAGTGTAGCCATTTTAACTACATTTGCTCTGCCTATCCAGGAACTTGAGATATTTTTCCATTTTCTGATGTCTTTGATATTCTTTTTCAGAGTGTGTTTATGGTTTATGTCTGGATGTCCCCCAAAGCCTCGTGCAGTCATGGGGGTACGCTTTTTGGAGGTGGCTGACTCTAGAGTTTGTGATTATTTCATTGTCTGGTGCTGGGATTGGAGGTATGAGTGCTACACCTGCCATAGGGGGGAGCCTGCATACAGTATGAGGGAGGGAAGGAGGCTGTCTCCCCCCTTTTGCTCATCTTGCCTTTGGTACCCTCCACCAGCATGAACTGCTGCCCCTCTGCCACACCATCCTGCCTTGGAGCCAACCAACTATGGACTGAACCCCCCACAAACTGCGAGCTAAATAACCCTTTCTTCCTTTAACGTTGGGTGTCAGGTGTTTTGTCCCAGCAATGAGAGAAAAGTAAGACAAAATGATAGTAATTTTTATTATAAAGATTTTTCACTTCCTTGGTTAGATTAATTCCTAACTATTTATTTTTTCTTGATACTACTGTGGGTGAAACTGTTTTCCTAATTTCTTTCTCAGGGAGTTCATTATCAATATACAGGAACACTATTGATTTTTGAGTGCTGATTTTGTTGCCTTCTAGATTGCTAAATACGGCTTTAATTATAGGAGTCTTTTGGTGGAAGTTTTTGGATTTTCTATGTAGAGGATCTCGTCACCTGCAAAAAATGACACTTTGGCTTCTTTTCCTGTATGCACCTCTCATCTCTTCCTCTTGCCTGACTGCTCTAGATTATGTTGAGCAGCAGTGATAATGGTGGATATCCTCGTCTTCACCTTGATTTTAAAAGGAAGAAGCTCCAATTTTTCCCCATTTAGAATGATGTTAGCAACAGGTTTGTTTTAAATGGTTTTTATCAGATTTTATCTATTTCCTTCAGAGTTTTTACTATGAATGGTTGCTGGATTTTGTCAAAGGCTTTTCCTGCCTCTATTGAGGTGATCATATAATTTCTATCCTTGTTTCTGTTCATGTGATGCATTACATTATTGATTTGCATGTGTTGAGCCATCTTTGCATCCCTTGGATGAAGCCTACTTGTTTATTTTGTATGAGCTTTCTGATGATTTGTTGCACTCTGTTTGCTGGTGTCTTGTTTTTGCATCTATGTTCATTAGCAAGATTGACCCGTAGTTTTCTTTTTTATCTGGTTTGTTTGCTAGATTCCAGGGTGACTTTGGGATTACTCCTTCCCTTTCAGTTTCATTAAAGAGTTTGAAGAGTGTTAGTATTAGATCCTCTCTGCGGTTATTACAGAATTTGGCAATGATTCCATCAGGGCCTAGGCTTTTCTTAGTTGGTAGGATTTTATTACTCCTTCAATTCCAATGCCAGTTACTGGTTTGTTCAGGATACCTAAGTCTTCTTGGTTCAGTTTTGGTAATATGTACCTAAGAATCTCTCACCTTCTTCCAGGTTCTCCAAGTTTTTGCATACAGGTTTGTAAAGTAGTTGCTGATAATCTGGATTTTGTTCACTGTGATTTTAACGTTTTCTTTTCTAATTACATTGACTTGTGTCTCCTTTCCTTGTTTGGTAAGACTGGCTTGTTATTTTGTTTATTCTTTCAAAGAACTAGCTCTTTGATCCGTTGATTCTTTGTATTGTATTTTTAGGCTCCATTTCATTGATTTCTGCTTTGATCTTTATAATTTCCTTCCTTGTACTGCATGGATTGGACTGCTCTTGTCTGTACAGGACTGTGAGCTGCATCATTAGGCTATTCATGTGAGTGTGCTCTCTTTTCCCAATGCGGGTATTCATAGCTACGAATTCCCTGCCCAGGGCTTTCACTGTGTGCCATAAATTTTGGTATGCTGAACTGGCTTTATCATTTAATTCTAGAAACCAACTAATTTCTTCCTTAATTTCTTCTATGACCTACTGATTACTCGAGTGTGTTGTTTAATTTTGTATTTATCTGATTTCTGTGGTTCCTTTTGTCAATGATTTCCAGTTTCACTGCACTATGATCTGACCATATGCATAGTATTATGTACTTATTAATATAAAAAAACTATATAATTTGAGCGTGATATTTAAAAAACATTTGATAAAGCTCATGAATTTCAGATCTTTCACTTAAAAAAAGAAATGTCTTTTCTCTCTCACACACACGCACACACGCACACACTTTGCTCAAAAACCAGTGACATGCGCAGTGGAAGAACCCTAACAGCACTGCCATGAAAGCCAGCACATAAAGAAGGACATCCACTACCACTCAACTTTTTAAATACTCTCCAAAATGCAAATAGACAGAAGGACATGCAATTGGTATTAGCCAGTGCAATTAGACAAAAGAAAATAAGTGGAGATATAAAAATTTGAAATGATGAAATAAATTTGCAGATACAATGAATATATGACAAAATTCCAAGATAACCGATGAAACGTAACCACTAAGAACTGCTTGGTTCAGAGCGAACACACCAGAGTTCACAGCCTTCATGCAAACAGCAGAAGATACAAAGTGCCCACACACCATGGAAACCAGCCGAAGAAAGTAGCTCGGAAGAGACTCGAGCAATATTTAATCTACTAGCAGCACTCAATATTCCTACTTCTTTGAATAGTTCTTTCTTTTAGAACTCTGTTTTTTTCACCTAATTCCCCAGCTACTGTTTAGTCTTCCTTATTGATTCCTCCTCAGCTCTCTGGCCTCTCTATCTTGGCGATGCATGTATGTTAATGATAATGTATCTCCAGTTCACACCTCTTCCCTTAACTCTTCTTCTTGTACCACTTCCCAACTCCTCCTGAAATCAGGCAAACACCTGAAGGAAGCTAAAAACCCACATCTCCTCTTCCCTTTGCCTTATAGTCTTTGCCGGCTAAGTGACTAGTGGCCTTTCAAGCCTCTTCGTGCACAGGTCAAAACATCTTGGACATAATCTATGCCTCCATGGTCTGGACCCATCAGTAAACATCCATTCCACTGTAACGCATGTCCCAACCACTTCTACCACCTCTGCTTCTGTCACCCTTGTCTAAGCCACCACCTTCGCTTGCCTAGATAACAACAGCCTCTTATCTAGTTTCCCCACTGTACCCTTGTGCCTTCAACTTTTAGTCCTCTAGAAACACAACAGCCAGAGTTTTATGTTAAAAACATAATCAGATGCCATTTATTTGGTCAAAACTCTCCACTGACTTCTCATTGAAGAGCTATCATCCTTACAGTGTACTGCAAGAGCCCTCATTTCTCCTCGATGCTCACCAGCTTTCCATCACTCTGACAAAATATCTGAGAGAAATCAAAGCAAAGGAGAAAGACCACCTTGGCTCACAGTTTCAGAGTTCTCAGCCCACAGGCGGTGGGGATTATTACTGCCGCTGGCAGCGAGGAAGAGCTCACAGCAGGAAGTGACTGAGTGAGCAAAGTTGCTTGCCTCATGGTGGCCAGCAAGCAGAGACGAAGGGGTTAGGTCAAAATATACCCCACAAAGGCACATTCCCAAGGGCCTACTTCCTCCTAGAAGTCCTCACCCCTACTTTCCACCCCCCCATGGCACTGAATACTTGATCATATTGCAATTTTTTCAACTATGTGTATGCACTACCCATTAAAAATAAACAGAACAGATTGATAGGGAAAAAGACTAAGCTATGTAGGCAGCAATTAATCACAACGCTAGCACCTAACAGACAAAGCTATCCTCAGCCAAGTTTACCAAACTATTAGATGAAGACACCACTCACCTGGATTCACTTCTCAGCATAGTGTCCTACTCATAGCATAGAACACTCTTATAACTAGTAAAACATTTCATTTCACCATTGCTTTTCCCTCCGATATCTTCATCACTTTTTTTTTTTTTTTTTTTTTTTTTTTGCGGTACTGGGGGTCGAACTCAGGACCCTGCACTTGCTAGGCAAGCGCTTATTCCACTGAGCTATATCCCCAGCCCCCATCACTTTCATCTTTATATTAATCTTAGATATTTTCTAGATTTCTGAAATACATCCATGCCACTTAATTAAGTCTCACCCAATATATAGATAAATGCCTTCAGTTAGCACTTTTTCACTGGGTATGTTAATATTTTCAAAGTTTTTCTCCAAGTATTAACTTAAAAATTCTAGAAGGTAAATTTTATAGGCTTATCAAAGTAAAGTAAAATATATTTTTCAAAAACCAGTGTTTCTTGAAGCTGAATGGGCATGCAAATTATCTTGGAATCTTGTTAAAATGCATTTTCCAATCAAGGACTCTGGAGTGGGACTCAAAATTCTGCAACTGTAACATTCAGCCAGGGGTGCTGATGTTGCTGGCCTCTAAACAGACTGTTGAGAATTCTTTCAATTTACTGCACCTTGGTTCCATTCAAGATACTTCTAAGTGGGGAGATCCGGGGAAGATGGCGACCGGGTGAGCAGCAAGGGAGCGAACCTCCTTAATAAACACCACCAGCTCGAGACAAACTTGGTGAGCGTGAATGCCGGAACCTCGGCTGGGAAGTTTAAACTGGGCGTATTTCTCTGAGATGCCGGGGGAGATGTGGTAGGGCGGACCAGGCTGCCGGGGCGAGACGTGGGAAAGTCCCA
>PVLD010028856.1:5633-18913 GCA_004027595.1 Dinomys branickii | reverse complement strand
GGCTTTCCCACGTCTCGCCCCGGCAGCCTGGTCCGCCCTACCACATCTCCCCCGGCATCTCAGAGAAATACGCCCAGTTTAAACTTCCCAGCCGAGGTCCCGGCATTCACGCTCGCCAAGTCTGTCTCGAGCTGGTGGTGTTTATTAAGGAGGTTCGCTCCCTTGCTGCTCACCTGGTCGCCATCTTCCCCGGATCTTGACTGAAAAGGAAGAAGCAGAGGAAGAGCAAATCGAGCTGGAAAGGTTTCATTCCTCAGCTCAGCAAGGGGAAGCCGGCGGGGCAACTTGGTGTGCAGTTAGTTTCTCTTCCTCGGCGGCTCTCGGGGCTCAGCCTCCGCCGCGGGTCCTCTGGGGTTTGCGCCGACCATCTGCCTGTCCGTCCCTCCGTCCCTCAAGAAAACTACTGTTTTGAAGGAGGGAAAAAAACATGCAACTTCACTCGCTGATGCAAACTGAGTGATAAAAGCTTCCCTTTGAAAATGTAGCAGAGCAGACTAAACCTTGGTTCACAAGAGAAATATAGAGGATTAGTTCTTTCAAACAGTGAGAAGATATGAAAAATATTCTTACGGATGATTCTGCAATCCAAATAAAATGTGCAATCATTTATGTCACCCATCTACGCTAGATCTCCTACTACACCTATGATTTTATAAGCATTTATTTTCTCTAATAAACGTATTTCCATTACTGAGTAAATAGGATTATTGTACATCTCATGAAGAATAAAAACTTTATAAATCAGGAAAATATATTTTAGCTGGAGAATATATTCCAATTTGAGATTTGGAAAATTATTATCATGTTTGTAGAATTCATGTTTATGTTCTCTTTATAGCTGGACCAGATATCCCAAAGTAGGTTCTATAATTTCAGTGTAAGAGCGTGTACATGGGAGCTTCCAGGATGGAAGGCTTTTTTTTTCAGCTCCTGTTCTCATCTGAATCAAACCCTTTACTCATGGAAGGCTTAAAGTTTACCACATTAACAAAGCCAAGCAGCCCCAGATGTCATAAAGAAAGCTCATCTGTTTCTGGGCCCATTGGTTATCTGTAAACTCAATTAAGAAAGGGGAAAAAAGAAAATGGTAAGTGATAAAAGCATTGTGGAAAAATAACGTTTTCCTAAATATTTAACCTACTGCCATTATCCACAGATATCTATCCTCCCTTAGTAAGGGTCATTAACTATTGGAATGGATCTCTTAGAAGAGAAGATCTGAGAACTGAGGGGGTATACCCAGGGGTGAGTTTATTATAAGGCATGGAGATGACCGCTCTGGGTGGGCCTTGTCGGAATTGTGTAATTACGTGGTATCTAAATGACACAGATGAGAAAGAATATGTTGTGGCAGAAATTGTCCCATTACATTTGATTTTCCGCGAGAAATTTTGTAGAATATTTTCCTGCTTTCTTTCTCCAATGGACAACTTGTGGTAGTATCAGACCCCATTGTCCATTGACTGAACCTTGACCATTCCCATGGAACGTATTTCTCATATATTAAAAGAAATATTTTATTGTTGAACTTTGACTTTTAAAAGATTAATTTGGGGGTAGAAAAAAAGATCAAGAAATAAAAAGTTATCTATACCAACAATTTCTAAAACATGTAGTATTTTTAGAAATCTTTTACACCCTCCCATCTGAAATAATACCAGACTTAAGTCTAAGAAAAACCCTGAGATATTCTGAATTGAACATAAACACTCTTGGATTTGTCTTTCACGTAACATTTCTAAAACTTTTTATTGGAAGGATCCTGTTTCATTATACTTCTGTCTTAGTTCTGATTACTCTAAGAAAATGCCATAGAAGGTCAACTGATAAATATTTAGTTCTCAGTATTTTTGAACCTGGAAGTTCAGTATCAGGGTGCCAGCATGATGGGGTTCTGGTATGAACCTTCTTCCAAGCTTCAGGCTTCTGGTATCCATACAAGGTCATGAGAGGGTGAGAGAGTTCTCTAAGGTCCCTACAATAAAGGAATGAGTCCCATTCAGGAGGCTCCCCACTCATGATCCAAGTGCCTCCCACACATCATCACACTAGGGATTAAACTTCAACATATTGAATTGAGGAAAGGACACAAAACATTAGTCCATAATAATTCTTGATCACATCATAATAAACTCATGTTCTGCAGCCCACTTTATGGAAAGTCAGTCAGATATGTTGCTGTTTCAGAGTAAAACAAAACAGCTCTGAAAGAGCCTTCTTTCCTATACACCTTTATATGATTCAGGAATACTTTACCAGACCAACCTGGTTCAGAAGAAATCGGCTGTGTTGGTTAATGAAGCTGTAAGCACAGAATTGGACCTATACAATTGGACCTACACCAGAGCAAATGTCCTTGCTCAAAAGAGAAGGAAGCAATGCTTCTCCTTCTAATATTAAATACTAGTACTTCCGGGGTTAGCAAATGGCTCAGGTTCTAAATGTCACATGACAAATCATACTTAGAGGCATTGATTTTCTTTCCTGGGAAAGTTTTACTATGTACTTCCTGTGCTCCATCTTTATTGTGTATTTCGTTGTTGAATCATACTCCATAACTCTTTTCTTGCCAAATTATTTCTTGAAAAAGTAAATAAGTTCTCAGTAACTCAATACTTCACCCCACATCCTTTGCAGCAATACGCAGAGCATGTGGGTGCTGTAACTCTAGGTGATAAAAGAAAAGCTGTTAATGTACATGTAACTGTATATTTTGAAGGAGCAGATGGGTCATAAACTCAGTGCTGCAGGAAGTGGGATGAAGCAGGCCATAAGGGTTTTATCACTGGGATTTCTGTAGTCAGTGTTACTATTAGCAAGCACATCTCTTTCCCTACCTTTGAACCCAAAATTCTTGAGTCTATGTATTTGTATTTCTTCTGTTGTTACTTGAGTATCCTCCCAGCAAATGATGAGGAAAAATAGGGAAGGAAGAGAAAGATCTGTTGTGCAGTGAAGGAGGGAGCTTGGGAAAGGTGCACAGACATTACTGCACTGACAACCCAGCAGTGGAAGGAATTTGTATCAGTGTGGAAGGAGCAAAAGGGGTCTGGCATTTTGGCAAAAGAGATTCCAAACTTGGCTGAATAGGGGAGAAGCCCCATTGGAGCTACTCAGAGAAAAGCAACTAAAATCACAGGTAATAGGAGGGAAGGGAAGGATATGCATCATGATGCCAAAATCAATCTGAAATCAGAGACATGTAGATCAAACAAAACATGGACATAGGACTTTGCCAAATGGCGATCCAACCCAGAAGGCTGCTGGTGGAATCGCCACCTACGTGTCAAACAAGATTGGCCATATTGTGAAGTCTCCAAGAAACTGATGGGCTACAAAAGTGTGCCTAACTCAAGCCAAACAGCATAGATTTAGGATACAAAGCCCCTTGCCTCTTGTAGCTTTCTTTACACAAAGGATATGGCAGCCTCCCAGTAAATTTTACTGGCACTGCTCCCTCTCCAATAAGTCACCAGCTGGTGTGTGTGTGTGTGTGTGTGTGTGTGTGTGTGTGTGCGTGTGTGTGTGTGCATGCACACATGCGTGCATGCCCAGCTAACTAGAAGCCCTAGTGGAAACAGAGTTAGGGATCACACAGAGGCTTTCTGTAGCCCTTTTTCCCCTGAGACCAGTAAGTGGGATGCAGATGTCCAGGGTTTAAACAGGCATGGCATTGCCCCTGTGGCAGAAGAGATTGAAGCAGACCAAGCAGCTTTGGGCTATCTCCAAAGAAGTGGCAGAAGCAGCAAGTCAGTAAGGGCAGGGACCATGGGCAGTGAAATAGTGGCAGCAGAGGCAGCAGCAAAGATAGGGAGTGGAACGGCCCGACCCTTCCCACCCTGTGACCAGTGGATTGAGAGAATTTAAGCAACTTTGAGCAGTGGCACAGCAATGAGTGAGAGGTTGGCACTCCCCCGATGCAGAGCAGTTCATAGTGAGGGTGGCTTCTCTGAAGCAATGGCGAGGGCAGAGAGACAGCATACAGCACCCCACCCCACCCCATGCTGCAAAAAGCAACACAAGAGGACAGAGCTGTGCCCTGGAAGTGAAACAGGGAAGGCCGGTCTGACCAGGAAGTGCTGATGGTACATACTGGGGGCAGCCTCAGGCTGTCTCTGCCTGAAGGTCCTGCACCAACTGGGAGAGAGAGACACAGGCACGAACAGGGTTTTCTTTTCAGACTGTCTAGGTCTTTGCCTCTGTTCTTTTATTTTTGATAACAGGAATTTAACTCAGGACTTTGAGCTTGCCAGGCAGATGCTTGTGCCACTGAGCTATATCCCTGGTGCTTTACCTTTACTCTTATTATGATCTATTTGTCTCCTTTCAGTCTTCCCTCAAATTTTCTTTTCTGATTTTATGATATTTTCATGTGAGTAAACATTGTCTCTAGTCTTTGCGGTCTGCTTCAATAGTCCTTTGCTTTCTTCTTTATTCTCTCTCCCTCCTGTTCTCCAGCTTCCCAAAGCCTAGATGACCATCCTCTGTCCTCCAGCCTTGCTTCTACTGTATTTCTCTTCACTTATCTCTCAGCTTCGGCCCCTTTCCCCTTTAAATTTCCCCACCACAGTGTCAAATCACTCTACTGAAGGAAAACTCTTTGCATACAAGTTCCTGAGTAAGGTTGGATTTTGTTATATAGCATAGATCTTCCCCTTCTGGTTAAAGCAGCAAATTAATAGTTACCACAGTTTGTCAGGCTTTACGCTATGCTTGATACTATTGTTATTACTAATTGTACTACTTTAGTCAGGATGTCACACCTCTTGTAATCAGTTGTTCTCTCTTGCGTGACAGTACTATAATTATCTGAGTTCATAACCATCACTATAGTTCAATAACGGAGGACTTCACGCTGAATGAAATAGATAACACACCTCATCCTTAATAAATTGGAAATGTAGGATCTTGGGATAGACACCAAGACCAAGAACCACTTACACTAGAAGACATCTCTGAGGAATAGATATCCCTAGAGAAGCCTCAATACTAATAATAAAGGTATTTACTGTAAGAAACTTAGAAGCATCAACATAGAAAACAAAATTAAATTAAAAAATAGAAGATGATAGAAGTACTGCAGTCCCAGACCCCAAGCCCATGTATGACAAATCCTTGGGACAAAGAGATAGAGGAAATCAGAAGCCTCTCACGTGAATTCTCAGTAGTGATAGCAACAGAAGAAAAAAAACAAATGCATGAGGTTATATGGGAAATTAGAGAAGAAATAATCTCCCAGATTAAAAAAGAGATGATGAGCATAAGGATGGATTTGTTGAAAAAACCTAAAGTAGAAGTAGATTTTAAAAAACCTAGAGGAGCATAGGAAAATGCTAGAAACTATAAACACTCAACATAGAAAAGAAATGTGAAACATGAAATGGATTCAAAAGATATTCAGGACATTAAAAATCCATTGAAAGTTTACAAAACTGACTGAACAACAGTGAAGACAGACTATCAAACTTAGAAGATAGTATTGCAGTTAGTGGTCATGGAGACAAAGATCTCATAAATAGCAAGGGACCATGAAAAAACAATCCAACAGCTGCAAGATGATATAAAGAAGAACAACATAAGATTGATCATAGTCAATGAAAAAGCAGGAGTCAGCACAAATGACATAGAAAACCT
Organism: Dinomys branickii; assembly: GCA_004027595.1. Classification (NCBI taxonomy): domain Eukaryota; kingdom Metazoa; phylum Chordata; class Mammalia; order Rodentia; family Dinomyidae; genus Dinomys; species Dinomys branickii. The sequence goes on along the minus strand of PVLD010028856.1, from coordinate 13,279 downwards.
GTTCACAGGAGTAATGGCCAAGAACTTCCCAAGCAAGGAAAAAGAATTAGACAGAGCAGGTGAGGCACATAAAACTCCAACTAGCCATGACCAAAATAAATCCATACCAAGGCATATAATAATCAAGATTCCAGAAATTCAGCACAAGAACAGGATATTAAAAGAGGCTAGAGGAAAAATAATCACCTATAAAGGAAAGCCCATCTGACTTCTCAACATGAGCCCTTAAGTCAAAGAGAGATGGGGGTGAAGTATTTTGAGTCCTGAAAGAAAATAACTGCTGATCCAGATTGATGTACCCTACAAAATTATCTTTCAAAATAAATGGAGAAATAAGATACTTCCATGACAAAGAACAACTGAAGAAATTCCAAATCAGCCCTCCGAAATGTTCTGAAAGTTGTGAAGGTGATCTGGCTGCAATATCTGTCACCCATTGATCACCAGTGTTGATTTGGCTGATCTGACTGGCTAGGCAGTCATCTCCTCCCTCTCTCAGTGCTCCATGTGTGTCCTTCCTGAAGCTGAAGCTGAACACTCAATGAAAGAGGACATTCTGATAGAAGAGGACATTCTTCAGTCAAGTTTATATGAACAGCTCTGCTCTCCCACTAGAGTCTCCAAACAAGCTCCCAAAATGTTCTGAAGACAAAATGATGAAGAACAAAGTGTTAAAGAACAAATGATGAAGACAAAATGTTCTGGAGAACATTTTAGAAAGAAATAAAGAAGACTGCATTCCCAAAAACATCAATAGAAATAATCCACTAGGCAAGGCAAGCAATTAAACAGACAGGAAATACAAGGAACTAATAGCAGGAAAATTAAATGACAAGGATAAATCAATACACATCAGTTATAACTATCAATGTAATTGGCCTCAATTCACCAATCAAAAGAAACAGACTGTCAAAATGGATCAAGAAGCAAGATCTACACTGGGGATATAGCTTAGTGGTACAAGTGCCTGCCTGGCAAGTGCAAGATCCTGAGTTGGATACCTGGTACCAAAAAAGAAAAAAGAAAAACAACTGACATGAAATAATATGTCAATCCTGAAAGAAAATAACTGCAAGACACATACAAGACACACATTTGACTCAAAAAGAAGTTCATAGACTGAAAGTCAAATGGAAAACGGTGCTCCATGTGAAAAGAACCTGGGAAAAATCTGGAGTAAATATTCTATTTGCAGACAAAGTGAACATCAAGACAAGACTGATGAAAGGAGACAAAGAAGGTATACATACATACATACATACATACGTATGTGTGTGTGTGTGTGTGTGTGTGTGTGTGTGTGTATATATATATATATATATATATATATATATATATATATATAATGTAAGGAAAAACTCCAAGAAGAAAAGACAACAATCATAAATATATATGCACAAAATACAGGTGTACCTAACTATACGAAACAAGTTTTAATGGACATGAAAAATCAAATAAACAATAACACAATTGTAACAGGGGGGCCATAATACTCCACTGTAGATAGATAGATCATCTAGACAAAAAATCAACAAAAATATCAGAATTAAACCAAACCTATGAACAAATAGACTTGATAGATGTCGACAGGGTTTTCCACTCTGCAACATCAGAATACACATTCTTCTTAGCTGTCTATGGGACAGTCCCCAAAATAGACTACATACTAGCTCATAGAACATACTTGAGTAAACTCAAAAGAATTGAAATTATCCTATGCACATTATCTGACCATACTGCCATGAAATTTCAAAATGGCAAAATAAACCACAAAATTCCATAAACACATAGAAATTAAATAACACCCTGCTGAACAATCAATGGGTCACAGATGAAACTAAAGATATTATACAGTTTGCATAATTAAATGATAATGCCAAGGGGCTGGGGATATAGCTCAGCGGAATAAGCGCTTGCCTAGCAAGCGCAGGGTCCTGAGTTCGATCCCCAGTACCACAAAAAAAAAAAAAAAAAAAAAGATAATGCCAGTAAAATATACTGAAACTTATGGGACACAATGAAAGAAGTCTTATGAGGGAAATTTATAGTGGTGAATTCTCAAATCAACAAAACAGACTGAGCTTAAATAAATAACCTAATGTAGAACCTCAAACTTCCAGAGAAAGAAGAACAAGTCAAGTCCAAAGCTTGTATGAGTGAGGAAAGTATAAAGATCGGAGCAGAAATTAATGCAATTGAGGCCAAGAAGGCAATGCAAAGAATCAGTAACTCTGAGTTATTCTATGAAAGATTTAAAAAATTGACAGACCCTTAATGAATCTTATTAAAACATGAAAAGGAAAAACTCAAATTCATGCAATTAGGAACAAAAATGGGTGAAATTAATGGATCCTGCAGAAATCCAGATGATCAATGATACCTACTTTGAGAATTGTTACTATAATAAAATGGAAAAAGTATAAGATATGGACAGAGTCCTAAATATATATGAATTATGCAAGTTGAATCAAGAAGTTGTAGAAATTCTAAATAACTCATCAATCAATGAAATAAAAATGTAATTAAAATCTTACCAACGAAGAAAAGCCCCGGGGCTGGGGATATAGCTCAGTGGCATAAGCACCTTCCTGGCAAGCGCAAGGTCCTAAGTTCAATCCCCAGTGCCACAAAAAAAAAAAAAAAAGAAAGAAAGAAAGAAAAGCCCTGGTCCTGATGGATTCACTGCTGAATTCTACAAAAAAGTTTAAAAAGATCTAATACCATTAATGCTGAAACTCTTTAATGAAAATGAAAGGGAAGCAAAACTACCAGATTTTTTCCTGGAAGCAAGTATTACCTTGATACCATAATCTGAGAAAGATCCAACCAAAAAAAAAAGAAAGAAAGAAAGTTCAGGCCAATCTCCAAAGTGAACATAAATGCAGAAATCCTCAACAAGATACTGGCAAATGAAATGCAGCAAATCATCAAGGGGATTATACACCACTACCAAGTAGGATTCTTCCCAGGAATATAAGGATGGTTCAACAGATATAAATCATTGTAATATACCATATCAATAAAGCCAAAGATAAAAATCATATGATCATCTCCACAGACCCAGAAAAAGCATTGACAAACTCCAATGCCCATTTATGATAAAATTGCTACAGAAAATTGAAATAGATGGTCTGTCTCAATCTGATCAAAGCCATCTATGACAAACTAATATCTGATATCATACTAAATGGTCCAAAACCGAAAACTTTTGTTCTAAAATCAAGAACAAGACAAGAATGTCCACTATCACCACTCCTATTCAATATAGTTCTGGAAACATTAGCTAGAGGAATTAGACAAGAGAAAGAAATAAAAAGAATAAAGCTAAGAAAGCAAGAAGTTAAATTATCATTATTTGCAGAAGAAATGATACTCTACATAGAAGATCCCCAAAACTCTACCAAAAGACTTCTAAATTTAATAACCAAATTCAGTAGCACAGCTGCACACTCAAACATCAATAGCATTTCTGTACACAAATAAACTCACTGAAAGAGAAATTAGGGAAGCAACCCCTTTCACAACAACATCAAAAATGAAGTATTTGGAAATCCATCTAAAAAAGAATAAAAGTTCTCTACATGGAACACTATAGTACTCTGAATAAGGAGTTCAGAAAAATGGAATGACATGCTTTGCTCTTGGGTAGGAAGAACCATCATATTGAAAAATACTAACTTTCAAAAATTGTTATGCAGATTTAATGCAATCCCAATCAAAATACCACTAGCATACCTCACACAACAAGACAAAATAATTCTAAATTCATTTGGAACCAGAACAAACCTAGAATAGCAAAAATAATTCTATGCAATAAAGTTAAGGCAGGCGGATCACAACTCCTGACTTGAAAATATACTACAGATCTGCTGTATAAAACAACATGGTACTGGCACAACAATACAGATCCAAGGATCAGTGGAACAGATTAGAAGATACAGAAAAACTGCAAACACACTCAGCCACATTATCTTTGACAAAGGGACTAAACACATTCACTGAAAGAACAATAGCCTTTTTAATAAAATGTGCTGGAAAAAACATCTTTCCACATGTGAAAGAACAAAACTAGACCCATGTCCACCACCATGCACTAAACTTAGGTCAGAATAGATCAAAGATCTAAATATCAAAAAAGAAACACTAAATCTACTGGAAAACAAAATAGGAAAAACTCTTGAAGACATAGGCATAGGGAAAGGCTTCATGAGCAAAACTGAGTGCACAGGCAATGCTACAAAGAATCAATAGCGGGGATCTCATCTTCCTCTAAGGGCTATTCTATATAATTTGGGGAGAGGAATCACTTAATAATTAAATTGTGATTAGTGCTTCTCCAAGACCTAGTACCTTACTGTTTGAGTGGCTATGGTATGCGGGATCATAATTCCATGTGCCTCAGGTCACAGTTGAGGCCTCAGTGGTCCCATGATACTGTAATGCCCAAGGGTAAGATTACATTAACTGCAGACGTTCTGGTTCCTTAAGAATCCTGTAGAAATAAAAAAGGATTTGTCCTTGGGGAAAGGACAAACTTCTTATTAATCTGTCATCTTTCCTCACCACTCATCTTTCCTCATTCAGTGTAAGATCTCCATTAGCATAAGACCACCACATCCATTGAGTTATCTGTTAATCCTCTCACCATCTTCATCAGTATAAATGGAATCAATAAATACCAAGTTTGTGGCTGCTTCACGGCCTTTTATTCCCCCTAAACAACTGGTCATCCCAGATCCCTGTTGCATCACCATTCTATCTCTTGCTGTTTCTTTCCACTGTGTGCCATAACACCCTGCAGGAAACCAGGGACTCATGGTAGGGGTCCCTGACAATTCTGTATAAGTACCACACTAACGGATTGTGCCACTGGAGTGTTCTGGGATTTCATCTTGTTAAAAAGTTTTTGCCCAGCAAAAGAAATCACCAACAGAGTGAAAAGACAATGCACACAGTGGGAAAAAATTTTAACCAATTGTCTTTCAGACAAAGGACTTGTAGCTAGGGCATGTAAAAAATTGAAAAAAAATCACTTTTAAAAAATTTAAAGGGCCAATTCAAAAATAGGCACTGAGCTGAATACACATTTCTCAGATGAAGAAATACTAATAGCAAGTAAATATATCAAAAAAATTCAGCGTCACTGATCATTTGACAGATGCAAATTAAAACAACACTGAGATTTCATGTCACCCCAGAAATAATGACTATCATCTAGAAATCAACCAACAACAAATACTGGAGGAGCTGTGGGGGAAAGGAACCCTTTCCCACCCTTGGTGGGAGTGCAGACTGGTGAGACCACTGGGGAAATCAGCGTGGAGATTCCTCAGAAAACTAGGACTAGAAATCACATTTGACCCAACTGATCCTCTTCTTGATATCTTCCCATTTTAGCAAAGGAAGCCCTTTTGCTTCTTGGTGACAAGCTTAATTTGGACATGACTTTCCCAGCACCCAGTCTGTTTTTCAGCAGCCACATTATTCTCAGCAAAAACTGCACTGCCTGGCACGAGTGTTGTCATCAGCAAACACAGGACAGGATGTTTTAAAGAGACCATCTTCCCAGTGCCAGCACATCTGTTATCATGCATAGCTTTGCACTGAACACTCTGAGAACGTTGACCACTGATGTTTGCTCAGACACCCTTATATAATGTCCCTTCCTCAACTCCCTTACAAATACCTTGCCTGATCTCTTCACTTGACTCTCTTTTCCCAACCCCATAAAAACCCCTGCTTTTCTTTGTTCTCCGTGGACAGTCTTTTCGCCATCTGTCTGTCTGCACCCAGCTGTATTAAATCTTGTGCCTCATTGCCTTCCCAGAAGCCTGCTTAGATGGTCTCTGGTGGTCTCGGACTTATGTCATTAATTACCCTTGGTAGTTATCCAGGGATTAATGAGCAGGGCAGGCTTCTGCATGCACTCTAAGTGTCACATTGCCTCAAGGGCTTAGGCTGGCTAGACAGAGCATAGAGAAACTTTACTATCTGAAGTATAGTTTTCTATCAGAAAAGTAATTAGCTCTAGATATCCCAGGCCTTGATCGAGCTCCTCTTGTGGAAGTAGGCTGCCTTGGTCATTCTCTAGCTCATCTCTCTGTGAGGCATAATTCCTAGAAAGTAAATGCATGCAACCTTCTTTCTTCACCACACACAGATACCCACTATCCCCACCCAAAGGCTCAAGTCGCTGCAGGTCTGCAAGGATTTCTTTCCTGAATGTATTCTCTGGACCTAGCATCTTTAGACCTAAAGGGTAGCTGTTTACAAAATTGGAGGTAGGGTGGGCTTGGACAGAGCTTGTACCTGCAAATTTGGTATCACACATTGTCATGGATGATACATTGCTCATAAGTGACCAAGCCAAAAAGGGTTGAAAGTGGAGGTGAGCATGGATTGCACCCTTGCCTCCAGTAAATGATAGAGGTAGCCTTGCTGACATATGTCCTGTCAGGTACCACAGGATACCAGCCAGGTGACATCTCCAAACACTTAGTCTGGGGGATTTACTTTGCTGGGTACAGTAAATAATGGCATCACTATAAAAGTCACAAGTCCTTAATGTGTACCAGACTTGTGCTAAGAGATTACATATATTATCTCATATCATTAAATGTAGTGTGTAAGAAAGTATTATTCTCGTTTATAGATAAACAGATGAAGGCTGAGAGGTGTTAAATTTTTTCAGGTTAGTACAGGTTGTACATTGCAGCCTGTGGTTCATAATGCAGAACAAATTCTCTCTACCACTAAATTAAAATCTTATCCCTGCAGGTGTGGTTTTTGAGTCTCTGAGGTGGAGAAAAAATCTCTTGACATCTAGAAGGCATAGGAAAGGAACAGAAACACTCACAGCAGATAAAATGGCTTAGAAATGGGGGGTAGCAAGGTGGAGGCCAAGGACAGAATGCTGCCAAGTGCACGCCAAGGTCATGCAAGGACAAAATAAAAATTCTAGCCGTCTTTTCTATGCAGAGCCAAAGCTCCACCCCAGCATTTTCTTAGAGCAAATTACTCAGATAATTATACAGTGCACCTTGCACCAGCTCAGTCACAAATGAATTCAAATTAAGGCTTGTATTTCAACCATCAGTGAACTACTGGTTCTAAATGTTCTTATTCAAAAGAGAGGTTGTTATTCACTTTTCTTTTCCTTTGACTAAAATATAGTTAGTGAAATCTATGCAAGGTCCTTTGGGTGGGCTCTTTCACGCATTTCCAGCGGCTGAAGCTTAGGTTTTTGTCGGATGTTTAGCAGCCAGGGAGGATCTGAGGGCTGAATTGTGGCACTCAGGTAGAATGAAGGTAACAAGGTACAAATCTGGATGTGAATTTTTTAAATTAAGAAAAATGCATTTTTCATTAACATCCATTCAAAGCACGAGGACTTTGGGGAAAACTTAGAAATATTAACAGTGTGTGAACCTCACAATCCACTAGGATGACTTCCCCAATTTACCAGTAAGGAAATGAAAACACATTAATTAATGAATTTTAGATCATTAAAATTTTTAAATGTTAAAACTGAATTTTAGTTTTACTCTTATGATTTTTTAAGTGTGTCAACAAATCAAAAGTATTTCATTGTGGTGTAAAAATAGCAATGAAAATAGAGACATTAATATTACAAATCAGAACAACTT
>PVLD010028855.1:0-18794 GCA_004027595.1 Dinomys branickii | reverse complement strand
GATTAAATACAGGAGGAAAAATAGTGAAAAAAAGGGACAAAGTAACAAGAAAAAGGGATTGTTGATTCTTAACCTTGTAGAGTTAGCAAATATTTCTATTGTTGAAAGCATGGTCAGAGGCTAAAAATAAAGGAAAACCATACACTTCATCTTAGCCAAAAGTCCAAGAAGTGATAGGAAAACCACAAATGGTCTTATTATGTAGAGGCTAAACTAAAACTATTTAATGTGTACATATCTAAATGTACTTATATAAAAGAATTTAGGAAAAATGATTCCAATTTAACATTTAGGTTAAATCAGAAAGAGTGACATTATAGGATTATCAGGCTAGGGTAAATGAAAAGAAGAAGAAAGAATGGCCACAAGTAACATTGTAAGGTGTCACTACTTGAAGAAATACAGCAGTTAGTTCAACTCCTTTCTTTTATGCATAAGGAAATTGAGTTCCCAAATGAAGAGATTTGTCCAAAGTCAGACCTTTATGCACAAAACCTGGCATTTTAAAATTTTAGAATGTGTTTTATTTTTAAGATGCTGCCACTGTTTGATTTGGCTATTTAAATAAAGTTATCTTTTTGAAACTTTATAGCAACTAGAAGTTAACAGTTTTGAATCTAGAAACATTAAAGCAAAACTTAACCATCTTTAATATTAGAGAAATGTTCACTTTGTACTTCAGGCCAGAAGACTTGCTCATATTGCCATTAACAAATGACATTTAAATTGAAAGGACATGAACTAAAGCTAACATATTCCATATCCATGGAAATTGTAAAAGAAACACGAAACACTTTGAGAAACCAAGTTTGCTCTATTTAATTCAGTTGTTTTTGGAAAGAAAAAGGGTTGGCTTCTTTAAAAAGAGGTTGTGGGGCCTGGGATATAGCTCAGCAGCACAAGCACCTGCCTGGCAAGCCCAAGCTCCTGAGTTTGATTCCCGGTACCAAAAAACAGAAAAAGTCATAAAAGAGATTGCAAAATCAATATTTAAATCCATGAGTGAAGAGGACAGGCCGGCTGTGTTTCAGATCTAAGACATGCTATTCCATGGGTTGTGTAAAAGAAAGGAAAAGACAGATTAGTAGATATTCTCCACTGCAGTTCTTATGGTGCCTCATACATGAGAGGTGTCCAGTAAGTCTTTTTTCAATGCATAACTTTAGAGTCAATGAAAATGATGTTGTTTCTGTATAGGCAGAAATAAAAAGAGGAAACTCTAACTGAAAGGCCAAAGTTGGGCAGGGTTGGAAAAGGTAAGATCGATCCCACCTGCATAGGAAAGACAAAACAGTAGTGATCCAAAGAAAGATATATAGTGACAAGATCAAACAGGAATTTATTTTTCAAAAGTAGAAAAGTGAAATTAGGGAACACCAAAAGTGTACAGACATGGAAAAAAGTCATGAGAAAAGCCTGGAAATTCATATGTTCTACAATAAACATGTATTACATTTTAATTCAAGAAAAAAATCAGCATTTGAAAAATTTTAAAAGAAGTAATGCATGTGCACAGTTAAAATAATACAAATAGTAAAAAACAATTTATAACTGGAAAATAGTTCTGTATTCTAAACCTTGAAAGACTTATCTGAGTTTACCTGTCCTGATACAACCATTATCTAAAAAAAATTATTTGAAAGGTAAGGGAACCATTTAAATCAGTTTCTTATCAGTTCTTTTAGAAGCACATCATATAGATATATACCATAAAAATGCACATTAACAGTAGCATACACAAAGTAATTTGGCCCCTTTCTTTTCCCTAAGTTATACAACTTATTCCATATCTATACATTAAAGATCTACATCTTTATTTTGTAATGTAGATCATTTCATTAATTTAAACAGTCCCCTTTAATATTTAGGAATTTTAGTATTTTACTACAAAAATCCTACCATGGATATTCTGGTACAAATATCTTTGTGAGCATTTAACAGTATGTCTGAAGGATGAAAATGAACTCTTGGCAAGAAAGGGTCTAGAACAACCAGTGAATGACATGAATTTAATGAAATACCTAAAGGAATATTTGTTCTTCGAGATCCAGCTCATTGTGACCTTTTCCTTAACCAACATATAGGCTGCAGAAGTTGTTAATTTAGATGTAAAAGATTGTGAATTATCAGTTATCAAAAAAATTCAGTCTCATTCTAAGTAAATCTTACATCTGGAACTAATCCCATTATCACCTGTCAAAACCAACATAGCTATTAATGATATTAACTAATTTAATATTGTCAAATCACCATATGTTCCATCTTCAAATGAACAGTGTAACTTTGCAGTAATCAAATTTCTTTGCCATATCCAGTGAGCATATCTGAAAATTTTGAGCATTATTTTAACCTATATTAAGGTTAAAAGAAGGAAGTTAACTGTTGTTTGCCTGCTATATGCCAGTAACTTTGCTTACATTATCGTGTTTAATTCTCAGAATGGTTTCATCTGGTATGCATCGTAGTTTCTATTTATACAAGATATAAAAGCATACCTTTCTTAAATGTAATTTCTTGGGTTCTTATGTAGCAAAGTCCCATGCTTTCTGTCCATCATCCCATTCTATTGCCTCAAGGATTAAAGGATGCTTATTTTGCAAGTGAACTAATATGTACAAGATTATTACTTATGGAACCTATCTTTGGCTTGCTGCTGGAAAAGATGGCTTCAGAAACCCAGGTTATAGGCATATACATACATTTGAGTTGTCTTTCACTCCCAAGAGGAGTTTATCCTTTAGTGTCCTTTCTGATAGTGTTTACATGTGTATTTCAAATGAGATATTTTTTAAGCTCCTTTTTACCCTGGTCTTTTCTGATTTTGAGGAAGTGGATATAGGATGCTGTCAGTTCCTTTCCTTCTTAGATCTTGCTTAGGGACTGGAGTTCAGTTCTGGGGCAGAGTGGAAGAAAAGAGAAAGTCAAGCTTCAGGGATTAAATAGCTCTCTCAGGTTAAGGGAGCAGTTTTGGAGACAATGACCTACCATTTGCCTCTCAACTCTTCACGAGGATAAATAGAAGATAATAGTTTTCAAGATAGTAATATTTTACTTACTTTAACAATAATCTGTACCATTCAAACAGTTATTCTGGAATCAGAACAAATAGACTGTTAGTAAGTAGGTGACATGTTTATGATCACAGGAACCTTCTTTTCTTATAATTATACATTCAATACTTGATGATTTATCAGTAAGGAAAAGGGAAAAAACAGGATGAACAACTCTAAATCAAAGATGTTAAAAATCATTTCTGGGTCATTTGGGGACAACTTTCTCAGAAACACACAGTTTAAGTCACCTGTAATTTTAGTCCGTTCTTTTGATAACCTTGTCTTGCTACCACTTTAGACTGGGGAAGTTAACTTGAGATTTAGACCGCTCAAAGCAGAGCTATAGAGCCATGGAACGGATTAGACACTTTTATTCAGCTGCTTAGCCATAGTCCATCTGTTGAATTGTTCTGTGGTCCCAGCCACTATATACTTACAGCAGTCCTCAGACCCTTAGTCTGTCCACCAGCTCTCATGGCAGTGCAGCTAGATGTAGGATCTCCACAATGGTGGCTATTTGCTAGAAATGACCTTGGTTGGATAAGCTCTTTACCCTGAGACCAATGAGGTTCAATTACGTTAAAATCTTGCTAACTTGGGTTTAATATCCACTGGAAGCCACCCCTCCTTATCCAGCCTGAAACAACGTGTAACCATTTTAGGCTTCATTTTTCTTTACAATCCACACCCTTCAGGCTGTGATGTGTGATTTCACAAGAGAGTATCCAGGCCTACAGGGGTGACGTTTGTCCCCATGTGCCCCAGCAGCAATACTAGGAGAACTTATTATAGGCCATAATAGTCTTTTCTCCTGTATGTCCATGCATGTAGTCACCTCTGGAGGCCAGACTGGCACACTCAGCTGCCCAAGGCTGGCAGCCAAATTGGCTTTCATCCTTTGCAATAGCTCTAGTTCTTTTCCTGGGCCCAGACTCCCCAGCACTTCTCAGGACATAAATACAGGGGCTTTTTCCTGTTTGGTCGTCCCTCCTGTGGACAGTGCCTTTGTGGAAAATAGAAAGTGGCTCCCTGTTCTGGGGAAAATCCTCTTTTTTTCTTGTGGACTTAAGTGCAGGACACGATCTGCAAAACAGTAGGGCCAGCACTGGCCATGGCCTGGCCTGTCTATTTTACTGTTTATCTTCTTCTGTGTGGCCTATCTCTTATAGATTTTGTCACATGGCTTGGCCCCACACAGGCTAATAGCCAAGTAGCCACCCTGTGGCCCTTTACACAGAAAGCCTAAATATCAGGCTTTTATATATCATCTGTCAGTATATATGGTAAGAGGGCCCACCTCTCAGATAATCATTACCTATATGGCCTTCAGATAAACCAAATGACTACTCTGTCTAGCACCAGTATCAAACTTAATACTGCTTGTTTTTGGCTGCACAGCAACAGCCATTCATTGGATGGCTGGCCCACGGTTCATCCCAGGCCCAATGCCACACTTCTTTACCTTTATGGCCTTGCTAGACTGTGATTCAGTGCTTCCCTTTCTGTATCGTCATAGGCTGTGCCTTTCTGTAAGGAAGCAGCAGCTTGATCTTTTCAGCTCCTGAGCTGTCTGTGTCGATGAGTTGTTACCTTGGCAGCAGGCATTCTATCTGGATACAATTTATGAGCAGTATATATCTCTTTTTTCAATGTTCTGCTGCAGATTGGTCTCATTTTAATCTGCTGTGGGTACCTCCTCCTAAGGAGGCTTTTTGACTTGGCCCAGGCTATGATGAATCCTGCCAATTATGCCAATTGTTTTGTCACCAGTTCAGACTGGGGAGGTTAACTTGAGATTCAGGCAGCCCTGAAGAAGAGACACAGCCACAGAATGGATTAGACATCTTTATTCAGCTGCTTAGCCATAGTCTATCTAAACAGGCCACTCCTGTGGCCTCCAGCCACTGTACACCCAAAACAGTACTCAGGATTCTAGCCTGCCCTCCACACTTCAGGGCAGTCCAGGTGTATGTAGGGAGCTACACAGTAGTAGTTATGGGTCATTAATGACGTTGGTTATATAGGTTATTTACACTGGCAAGTACTGACCTTTATTATATCAGTTATTTACATTGAGACTGGTGATGTGCACCTGTGCAGAAATCTTGTTTCCATGGACTTAATGTCCACCAGAAATCACCCTGCCATAGCCTGAACCAAAGGCTACCCATATTATGCTTTATTTTCCCTTATAAACCTTTGACTTTAGAACTATTAACTTAACTTATAAGCATTAGAACTATTAACTTATAAGCATGAATCATTAGGCTTAATATCCAATGAAGCGAATTATATTTAATAGAGATAATCAATGACTGACTATATTAAAGCATTATTTGGCTTTGTGTTTATTGGGAGACATATACTTTAGTTGAAGTTGGCTTCCAAGACCAAATGTGTATTAGTTTCTCATAAGCCAAGCCTTAACTCTCTAACTACCCATCTAGCCATGTGTTAAATTTTAAAAACTAGCAAGCCACTGGCCTGAGGCTATCTCCCTACTTTGAGTTACTACTTAATGAGCCAAGCAGACGACTGATTTAGGAGTGTGTTTTTGTGGTAGATTAACTAATGGGCAACTTGTAACATCCAGCTGAACTGAATCAGTGTGGTTCTGGGTGTGGAAGGTCCACCTGAGGACCGCTGCCAACAACATGAAAGGAGGACTGGAGGGGAAGGTGGTGTGCTGTTGATTCTCCTGAAGAAACTTGTCACGCTGGTTTTCCTGGTAGGAGCTCAGCTGTTCTCATCATCAGAAGAGCTCAGGTCCTTGCTGTCACTGAAGATGGATGCAGTTCTCTTCAGGAGAGCTCTGGTTATCAGGATAGGTGTTGCTTCCTGGCTCCAGTGCAGACCCCTCAGCCTGCTGGCACAGATCCTTCTTCCCACTGGTTCAGACTTTCTAGCTTCCACCACTGACCTTTGGCCCTTGCCAGTACAGACCCTTGATACAGATTTACATGAGACATTGTCGTGAGCTCTAGGCCTCCAGCTGGACCTATGAAGTACATTGCCATGGGCTCCAGGTCTTCATTTGGACTTGTGCAGGACATTGCCATGGGGTTCTGGCACTCAGCTGGATTCTTTGCATCTCGAGTGCATGGGCAGATCTCTTGTGCTATTCTGCATTTGATTGTTTGGGTGAATATTATAAAATAATCCTATAGATTATGTGTCCTGTATTAAATCTATTCTCTTGTAAACACTGACTATACAATTTTGTAACAAACAGCTGAGTTTCAGACAATCACAGACAGACAACTGGCCACACCATGTTCAAATAAAGCAAGTACTTCATTACATTATGCCTCTATGAGGGAAATATCTATTTATAGTTAGCCAAGTGATTACTTTCCTTCCATGTTCAATCTACACTTATCCTATGGAGTGAAATCTTTGAACCTCTTCTGCTGCTGAGCACTTTCTGATTCATGAATCATTCTTTGTTCAAATAAACTGTTAATTTCAGTTTTCCTGAAGCTTTTTAAACACATGTAATAAATGCAGAATAAGCCAAAAACAAAGACCATAATAGAATTAATATTAAGTTAAGGTAAGTAAGATGGAAACCAGTCCATAGACTTTCTACCTGTTCAATTTCCCAGCAGTCCAAAATCCCAGTAAACTAAATAAAACATCAGATCAGTGCTTGAAACTTGATCTCTGTGGCCCTGGGTCAAGACAATAGGGCTTCACTTCTCAGGTGTGAGTGCCCACTGCAATAGTGAATGCCAAGGGCTGGTGAAAGCATCTGTAAAGATACAGGTCATCATTTTTTCTAACCTCACAGACAGGCTAAATTAGAAGTACTGTGAAGCACAAAATAATACACCATAATTGCAGAAAATGTTTTAGACAGAGGCAGCCCCATTCCAAATACATTCAGGTAACTGAATAAGCAACTGGTAAATTGGGCAGTAACACGTACATCCAGGCAATTTGTGTAACCACTTTAAGTGTACAATCCCACAGAACCTGTAACCCCATCATTATTCTTTTACAGAGATATCCAAAAAGGTGAAGAAACTTTATCAAAATTTCATGTCACTTTGGTGACAAATCCAAGATTACAACTTAGATAGTGTTTATGTTTCACTACATCACACCATCCTTACCTGATTTTTTAAAGTGTTCTCTGGGTGTGGTGGTGCATGAGAAATGAGAAAAATCAAGGTTTTAATAAACAGTATTATGAAATATTTTCATAATGTTGCCATATTTTTACCATTTTGGTGCTTGATTTCAGTCACTAATACAATTTTGGACTTGAATATAAAACATATGTGAGCTTGTAGAAAAAATTGAACAATTTCAATTTGTAATGTATCTGAGTTCAACTATAAAAATGATATCCTCCAAAACATGATATTTTTGATTAAGTAAGCATTTATTAAAACAGAGCAACTTCAGTCAGGTGTGGTCACACATGCCTATATTTCCAGTACTATGGGAGGCTGAGGCAGGAGGATTATAAGTGTGAACCCAGCCTTGGGCAACTTAGTGACTTAACAAGACTCTGTTTCAAAAAAAAAAAAAAAAGAAAGAAAGGAAAAGAAGTAAGGAAAGAAAGAACATGGGATGTACCTCAGTACAAAAGCCCAGGGTTCAGTCCTCAGAACCTCAACAACAATAAGAACAGTGCAACTTCAAAATATGTGATGATGTTATACTTGATAACATAGTAAAATGCTAATGAAATGATTTTTGAGTTGATTAAGGCCAGATAAATAACTACATTAAAAGGAGATAGAAGTCTTCCTGTCAACCAAGTTATGGTGAAGTCACTATTGCAGGGCTAGTGTGTCCTATTTTTAGTTTCCAAATAATTATTTGTTTGTTTTAAGGCACAAGGGAAATTATTCATGCAGATTTAATATAGCTTTAGTTAATTCCAGGGGAATTATAAAAGATTCAGGACCTGTTAGATGTGCATTTAAGTGGTGAGAGCCAGAAGGTAAGGTCTAGCACATATATATTGTGTTTCTCTGACCCAGACTTGGAAAATGCTACTTAGTAAGAAGTATAGTTGTCCTGGCGAAATCTGAAACACAAAGAGGGAAACTTTAAATGGAGTGATAGGAATTTTATGCCTATGGTTTCTGGAGAATATGAACTTTAATACTAGAAGTGATCTAAAATATTAGAGGTACCTGAGTGTGGGATCGTGTAGCAGTTCTCTTTGGGGCAGATGGAGTGGAGGGGAGAGTGGGCATAGATTTACAGTGACGGCTAGTCTGATTACGCTTACTTCCTCTCAGACTGTTTTCTGATACATATTTTCTTCCCTGTCTTATGATAATAGTCTTAGTATAGGTCATGGTACCCAGAATGTGCATGCATCTTCCTTACTTTCATTAACCTATAATATTCTCTCATATTTGCAGATGACTCAAACTTGGTATAGCAATGTAAAGATGGCCTGTTCAAAAATCCAAATGTCTTTGACTTTGATATGTCAGACTTCAAGCAACCCAACATGACTAAAGTTGAAGATATGAGTTTAGATTTTAAAAATCCCAAGTCACTGGAATATAGACAATCTGGGAAAGCTTTGATTAGGCAGCAGTGCCTGTGATCAAACTCTCCAGCAGCACATGGAGATTTTAATTGACTACATATGTGACATGTCAGTCAGTTTCCTCACTGCTAGTACAAAATACCTGACACCTGCAACTTTAAGGATGAGAGATTTATTTTTGATCACGTTTTAGAAGTTTTGGTTCATGTTCTACAGGCTCAAGCACAGAAACTTCATGGTAGAAGAGCCTCAGCAGAGGAAGGATGCGGTGGTCATAGTAGCTATGAAGCAGAGAGAGAAGGAAGGAACCTGGGAGGAAGATACAGTCTACCAAATAATGCCCACAGTGATCTGTCTCTTCTAACAAGACTCCACCTCCTTACTTCAAGTGAGCTACAGTGTACCCACAATGCAGTAGCCTTCCACAAGCCCTGCATCTATGAGTACCTGAGGCTCTTGGGGGACATTTAGGTAGAAACAGTAACAATGACCTTAAATTAGTATAAAGCTTTGAGGAAGAAGTTAATGTACACAACAGCTAAAAAGAGGGATAGTGTCCAGATCCAGGAGTTGATGGCATTGTACCTGCTTGTAGCATCCGGAGGACCATCATTTTAAGTGTCCTGACCAGAAACCTTTACTATATAGGTGCATTTCTACCGCCATCATTCTCTCTTTTCAATCCTACTCCCCATCATTTCAGTTGTCCATTTTCACTCTCCATCTGTTTTCTCCTTTCCTATTTCCACTTTTTGAAGGTTGTGTCTGCTCCTTAGTTAACACTTTTGAAGCAAATTTTTGGGCCCAAAGAAGTGACTCTTTCCATATGGAGCCCATACATCACATGAAGGTAGTCACCCTGCAAGTGAGTCTTCATTTACCCAAGCTAACACGGAGGGATGTAAAGGATATTGTGTTGAAAATCAGAGAGAGGCCCAGGCATGGTGTCGCACCCTTGTAACCCCAACACTTGGATGGCTGAGACCCGAGGATTGTTGTGAGTTTGAGACCAGCCTGGGCAACGAAGTGAGCTCAGAGTCAGCTTGAACTGCATAGTGAGACCCTGTCACAAAAAGACAAAAAAAAAAAAGAAAGTCAGGGAGATGAGAGCCAGGATGAGGTCCTACCTTGGAGCAGCAATGTCAGACACTCCATCATCCTTCATACTGTGGGCAATGGAAAAGGGGTAAAAGGTAACCTTTGATATAAAGTAGTTTTTGGCTACTTAGTTTCCTACACTTAGATTCATATTTGCAGCTGACCAAATCAAGGTAGACCATACATTTACACAAAATGAAAAAAAATGACTTATTCAAAGCAAGATCTGAGGAGCTGGAGGGGCCTGTTTATCTCAGATCACCACCTCACTGTGTACAGGTGGAAAAAAATCTTTTATAGTAGAAACAGAGGGCATGGGGAGCCCAGAGACATAATAGAAATCTCCACAGTTGTCTCATCACTTTTAGCCATCTTCATCTCATTGTTCTCTTTCTTGTGAAAAAGAAACTGGGCTCCAGACTTTCTGGTGTCAGTGTTTGCATACTTTAATTTTTATAATAGCTCAATAGAGTCATTTCAATATTTCTATTTTGTAGAATAAGAAACAATTTCAGAGAATTTATAGGAAATGGCAAAGGCCACTCAATGAGCTGGTAAAAGGACA
The DNA here is from genome assembly GCA_004027595.1 of Dinomys branickii. Lineage (NCBI taxonomy): Eukaryota > Metazoa > Chordata > Mammalia > Rodentia > Dinomyidae > Dinomys > Dinomys branickii. The sequence goes on along the minus strand of PVLD010028855.1, from coordinate 8,560 downwards.
CAGACTAGAACTCCTATCTGTCTGGTAACAAAGCTTTTGCTCTTAATTGTACACTATGTAACCTAAGTGTCAGCTAGATACACTAGAATAATCCTAGGAATCTGTATCAGTTAGGGGCCATGAGAGGAACAGATTTACAGATATCATATAACATAAATATATGATATACAATAGTTTTACTAAGTAGACTTGCAACAGCTAACTGCAGAATCAGGGGTGGAAGGATACAAAATGGATGTTTGTGAGTTGGAGAACTGCAGGATCCAGTTGAACGTTGAAGGCCTAGTGCTCACTGGAGCATCCACTGTGAATCCGGGCCTGCATTAGAAGGTTACGGAGTCTGAAGGAGAAGCGTGAAGGCCCTGGAAACAACCATCCAAAGGCAATGATGAAGACTAGAGCTGCTCGAAAAAACCAAAAACTTAAGACTTCATTCTTTCTTCCCTTTTTATTCCATCCATGCTACAAGCCTATTGGTTAGTACAGACTATATCTGGGATGTATCTTCCCTCCTCAGTTTGCCACCTGCACACCATCATCCACAGGCACATACAGAACTGTGCCTCGCTAAACTGCTAGGCATTTTTCATCCATTCAGGTAGATATCGAAAGTAACTATCAGAGAGTCCCTAAAGAAGTTGGTACCAATGTTTTTTTTAAAATTTTTATTTTATTTTATTTTATTTTTATTTTAAAGAGCGTAGTAAAGAAAAAAACACAATAGCAACATACTAATGTCACAGACATAAAACAAAACAATTAAGTGATACAGGCTTTCAGAACAAAATGATAAGAATTAACAATGATTGATATATTACATATTATTATCTTCAGCTATGTTGCTCAGATTACCAGATATAAGAATGGAAGATTGTTCAAACCATTAAAGAAAAATTTAAAAAATTATTAAATAAAACATTAGAGAGAATACAGAGTTTCACTAGACAAGATGGTAGGAATTAACCAATGGTTGTTCCATTACATATTGTTGGCTTCAAATCAATTGCTCAGGTTACCAGATATAAGCATACAAAATTGGTCAAAATATAAAAAATTTTAAGCACTAACTGTTCCTTTCAATATACCATCAGACATCAGCAGTATAGTAATCCCAGCTATTCTTCTATATGCATATCTATATTTATTTTGCCTGCCTTCTTTTTTCTTCTTTCCCTCATCCCAGTTGTTCCTTCCTTTGAGCAATTTCCTTCCCTTTCTTACCATCTATTGTACATTTTGAGTTTTACTTAACTCTTTCAGGTTTCTCCACTAGGGAGATAATACGATGTTTACACATGTGGGTCCGATTTATTTCACTTATGAGGACGGTCTCTAGTTGCATCCATTTTCCTACAAAAGCCTCAAGTTTATCTTTTTTATAGATGAATAATACTCCATTATATAAAAATAACCACATCTTTTTTATCCATTCCTCAGTTAATGGGCATTTGGGTTGTTTCCAAGATCTAGCTATTACAAATTGTGTTGTTATAAACATGGGTGCGCATATATCCCTGTGGTATGATGTTTTTAATTTTTCTGGGAAAATACCCAAAAGGGGAATAGCTGGGTTAAGTGGGACTTCCAACCCTAGTTTTGTGAGAAATCTCCAAACTGATTTCCACAGTGGTTTCACCAGGCTGTACTCCCACCAACAGTGGAGGAGGGTTCCTTTTCTCCACATCTTTTCCAGCATTTGTCGCTGGTTGATTTCTTGATGATAGCCATTCTTTCTGGGTGAGATGGAATCTCAGGGTTGTTTTAATTTGCATTTAGATAGCTTGTTTTTATGACCATAATATGACCATATAGTATGACCATATAATATGTTTTCCCATATTCACATCCATCAACTTTTTCTTTTTCTTTTTGATTTTTTGAGACAGGGTTTTGAGCTATCTAGTTTAGACTGACCTTGAACTCACTCTGTGGTCTAGGCTGGCCCTGAACTTGCAGCAGTCCTCCTACCTTAGCATCCAGAGTGTATTGGCACCTTTCTTTGAAAACAGTCGTCCTTTAATGAACAAATTTAGTTGGTATCTAAAACCAAGTGTGTTTTAAATAGACTCTGTTTATATTTTGGTGTCCCTTTGAAGGGTAATCATTACTTTCCTTATTTACTGATAATGGAGAGGCAGAGTTGAACTCTGTTCCTTAGAAGCATCGCTCCTTTTTTTTTTTTTTTTTTTTTTTTTTTTTGCGGTACTGGGGATCGAACGCAGGACCCCGCGCCTGCTAGGCAGGCGCTTATTCCATTGAGCTATATCCCCAGCCCCCGAAGCATCACTCCTAATCCCTGGTATATGTGAGAACTTGCTGAGGTGCTCAGTCTGAGCGCCAAGTTCCCCAGAACTCTTTAGTGGATCTGTCTGTTTTCAGGTCAATGACCAGTAAGGCTTTCTGCTCCTGGATGCATTCTGAGTAGCTGATCTGTTCTTTATATTTACACATTCTTACCTTTTCTAGTGAATGAAAAAAATACCTCCTTTTTTATCCCGTGGAGTAGGACTTTCCAGATTTTTTGCCTAGCACACGCAACTGGGCAACTTAGAGAGACTCCATCTCAAAATAAAAATTAAAAGGAGGCAGGGCTTGGGGATATAGCTCAGTGCAAGTGCTCTAGGTTCAATCGCTTGTACTCCAAACACAAAACAAAACCGTTCTATTGGAACACAGCCATCCACACTGCTTCACAGGCTGCTTTCTCACTATAATGGCAGAATTTAACGCCTAAGCCAAGTATCATATAGTCCATAAAACCTGAAATATTTCCTATCTGACCCTTTGTAGAAAAAATTTAGGCCAGGGATATAGCTCAGTGGTGCAGCACCTGCCTGGCCAAGTGTGAGGTCATGAGTTTGATTCATGGAACCAAAAAAAAAAAAAAAAATCTGGTACCAATGTTAAAGATTTGAATTAGGTCAATTTTTCTGTGGATATAAAAGATAATATTTGAAAAATCTACTTGAAATACATACAAAAATTCTGTTTATTTTTCTAAATTTGGCAAGAAATTTGTTAAAGATACAAAAATTGAAAATAAAAAAAATGTGGTCCCGGTTAGGTTTGCAATGATACAGATATCAATGACAGGATATGTGTCACTGAAGATGTGTGGTCTTTGAAATCAGACATGGGTCCAAATTCTTGCTCCAGTAACCCAAGAGCTGTACAATTTTGAGCAAGTGCTCCAAATTCTCTGAGCTTGAATTTACCGGTGTAATAAAGGTAATAAAAATTTATGTCTATTTGTATATATTATTTCAACTAGTGGATTTACTACTGTTTTGAAAATGAAAGATGCTCATTATTAAAATGTTTAAGACAATGTGCTTCCCTTTTAAGACTGCTTTCTATGTGTCCCATAGGTTCTGCAGTGTTGTACTAACATTGTTGTTTGCTTTTAGAAATTGTTGAATATCTTCCATGACCTACTGGGTGTTCAGGAGTATATTACTAGGTTTCTGGGTGTTTTTAAATTTTCTATTTTTTCTGTGATTTCATTCTCGTTTCATTATAAATAGAGTAATTTTAATTATTTATATTTATTTAAATAGGATTTGTTGACTACTATGTGGTCTATTTTGGAGAAAGTTTTGTGTGCTACAGAGAGGAATGTGTACTCTTGTACTAGGGAAGGATACTTTGTAGTTATCTATGAAGTCCATATGTTCAACAGTGTAACTGAGTTCTGATTTTTTTTCTTTATTTTTTGTACAGTTGACCTACCTCTTTGTAAAAGTTGCCCATTGGGGTCATCCACTATCCTTGTGCTGATGTTTCTTTGGTGTTTTATGTCCAGCAGTATTTGCTTAATGAAGATAGGTGATCAAGTATTCATTGCATGCATGTTTACAAGTGTTGTCTCTTTATGTTAGATTATTTCCTTTGCTAGTACATAATGACCTTCTTTATCATTTCTGATTGTTTTAGCATGTAGGTTACATTTCTGAAAGTGAAATTGCTATCCGTCCTTGTTTATTTGGTTCCAGTACATGCAAAACTGTTTGCCAGGCTTAGATATTTTGTCAATAAACAGTTTTTCGGATCAAGTGAGTTTTTCAAATGCAACAGATTGTTGGATTCTGTATTTTGATCCAATCTACTAATCTGTGTCTTTTAATTGAATTGTTAAAGCCACTGATAGGTATTACTGAGAGGTATTGATTAATTCCTATCATTATGCTCTTTCTCTGCTAATGGCTTATTTTTCTTTTCCTGTTTTTGTTTATTTACCTTAATTGATGTGTTCATTCCATCTGTATCTTTGACCTCTTTGGGTTTCACCCAATTTGTCTAGAATATTTTTAGTGTTTCCTGGAGTTCTGGTTTGATATTTATAGATGTCTTGAGTTGTTTTTTTCATGGAATGTCCTTATTTCTCCATTTTGAAAGAAAGTTTTGGGTACACATTAATCTACATTGGAAGTTGTTTGCTTTCGGGGCTTGAAATGTTTGACTCCAAACTCTTCTGGACATTTGAGTTTGTGTTGAGAAGTCTGCTGTAATTCTAGTGCATTTACCTTTATATGTGATTTTTTTGCTTTCTCTGACAGATTTTAAAATTTTGTTCTTTATTGAACATCAAGCATTTTAATTATGTATTGTGAGCTTCATTTTTAGCATGGTGGGTATTTTGTAAGCCTTGCTTACTTGATTTTTTTATAAATAAGTTTATTGGTACAATTTAGATATGAATAATGATCACATTCATCACAGGGATTTTATAGCTGTACATGATATACCTTAGTTCCTCTATTTTTCCCCATTCCCCGCAGATCTCTTCAGTCCACCTGCCTCTCCTTATTTACACAGCTTTGTTTCAATTTATTCTTTTTCACTCATATTTTTCTTTTCCCTTCCATCACCCACAAATTGGCGTTTTCCTTTGAATAATTACTTTCTCTTTCAAAATATCTATTTTTTATTTTATGGAAAGAAAATAAACAAAATTTCACAATAAAATAATAGGAGAGTAACAATAGCTAATAATACATTGCTTATTGTTGTCTTTAACATAGTTACTCAGAGTACAAGATATGAGCATGAAAAACTCTCCAAACATTAGCACAAACCTCTTTTCAATGAACTAAGAGACACTAGTAGTATAACTATCTTATTTTTTTCCATTTCCCTTCCTTCTTTTCCTCTTTCCCTGATCCTAGCTCCTTTCTCCTTTTGAACACTTTCTTCCCATTTCACAATATCTATTGTATATTTTGGACCTCATTTACTCTTTCAGTTTCTCATACCAGGGAGATAGTATGACGTTTACACATGTAAATCCAATTTACTTCACTTATGAATATAGTCACAAATTACATCCATCTACCTATAAAAGTCTCAGGTTTATCCTTCTTTATGGCTGAGTAGTACTCCATTGCATAATATCACATCTTTTTTTTATCCATTCTTCCACTGATGGGCATTTGGGTTGTTTCCAAGATTTAGCTACTACAAATTATGCTGCTGTAAACATGGGTGCACATGTATTACTGTGATATGATGCTTTTAATTCTTTTGGGAAGATACTAAGAAGAATAGCTGGGTCATATGGAAACTCCAGTCCTAATGTTACTCAGAATAAAGCTTTTGGTATAGATCCAACACTGTTGTAATAACAACAAGCATATTATTATACAGAATGAGGACTTTCATTGTGGCATTTTCATATTTGTAGATAACATACTTTCATCATATCCATCCCCCCTTTTTAACAGTCCTTTCTCTCTCATTCTGCTTCCCTCCTCCTCTCTCACATATCTCCTTCCTTTTTTACTTCAATATATTTTTTTCAATTTTAGGTCCCACATGTGATAAAAATATCTGATACTCGCTTATTTCACATAATATGATCTCCAGTTCCATTTATTTTTCTGCAAATGACATTATTACATTCTGTAAGGCCAAGTGATACTCCATTGTGTGTATGTACCACACTGGCCTTATGCACTGATCCGTTGAAGAGCATCAGGGCAGATGCCATAACTTGGCTATTGTGGATTGTGCCTCAGTAAATGCATATGCAGATGTCTCTACAGGATGCTGACCTCAATTTCCTCAAGTATATACCAAGGAGTGGTATAGCTATACCATACTGTGGTTCTATTTTTAGTTTCTTGAGGAATCTTCATACCAATTCACATTTCCACCAACTGTGTAAAAGAGTTCCTATTTGCAGCGCCCTCACCAGCATTTGTTGCTATATACATATATATATAATTATATATTATTTGTATATATATATTATATATAATTATATATTATTTGTGTGTATATATATATATATATATATATATATATATATAGAGAGAGAGAGAGAGAGAGAGAGAGAGACAGGGTTTCTCCATGCAGTTCAGGCTGGCCTTGAGCTTACTTTATAGCCCAGGCTGACCTCAAACTTGCAATTATCCTCCTGCCTCAGCCTCCTGAGTACTGGGATTACAGGGTACATCACCATGCCTGGCCTTGTTTTTTATATTCTTGACAATAGCCATTCAACTAGGGTGTGATGGAATATCAGTGTAGTTTTGATTTGCATTTGCCTGAAAGCTAAAGATTTTGAATATATTTTCATGTAATTACTGGCCATTTGTACTTCGTTTGAGTAGTATCTGTTCCATTCATTTGTCCACTTATTGACTGTATTATCTGTTCCTTCATTGCAAAGTTTATGAGTTTATGAGTCCCTTATGTATTTTGGATATTAATCCTCTGTTAAAAGAGCAGCTGACAAAGATTTTGTCTATTATGGAGGGTACCTCTTCACTGCATTGTTTTCTTTTAATTTGATAAAATTCCTTCCTTTTCTACTACTGAATCTTGCTACTACTGAGCTGTTAGAGACCTATTAAATTTGTTGCTTGTGCCTATATCTTTAAGTGTTTCCCCTATGTTTCACAGTTTCAGGTCCTACAGTTAGGTATCTGATGCATTTTGAGTGGATTTTTGTACCGGTTGGGGTGAAGAGATCATTTTGATCATACAGATATAGCTATCCAGTTTTTCCAGCACTGCTTACTAAAGAGACTCTCTTTTTGGTCCACATGTTTTAACTAGTTCATCAAAAACCATATGGTTGTAGCTGTGTGGGTTTATTTGTGTGTCCTCTATCCTAACCTGCTGATCTACATGCTTGTTTTTATAGCAATGCCATACTGTTTTTGTTATCATAGCTGTATAGTATATTTTGAAATTATATATTCTGATACTACCAGCATTGCTGTTTTACTTTGGGATTACTTTATGTATGCTAGATCTTTTGTCCTTTAATATAAATTTTAGAATTACTTTTCTACTTATTTGAGGAGTATTATTGGTATTTTGATGAGGATTACATTGAATTTATTAAATGAGAGTATGATCATTTTAACAACAGTAACTCTGTCAGTCCATGAATATAGGAAATATTTCCACATTCTAGCGCCTTCTTCAATGAACTTTCTTTAGTGGTTTGTAATTTTTATTGTAGAGAACTTTTACTTTCTTGGTTAGGATTACTCCTAAGTATTTTATTTTATATTTTTAATCTATTGTCAATAACATTGATTTGCTGGTGTCTTAATAGGTTCATTATTGGTGAACCGAAAAACTATTGACTTTTTATATTGATTTTGCATCTGTTACTTTGCTGAATATGTATACAAGATCTAAAACATCTGGAAGAGTCTTTAGGGCTTTCTAAATACATGATTATATTATGTGCAAGTGGGAATAATTTGTCTTCTTTCTTTCCTGTTTGTATCCCTTTCATTTCTTTGTTTTGCCTAATTGTTGTGGTTATAATTTCATGAAGTATATTGAATAGGAGTAGTGATAATGGACAATCCTTGTCTTGTGTATGATTTCAGAAGGAACATTTCCAGTTTTTCCCAATTCAAAATGATGTTGGTGGTGAGTTTGTCATGAGGATAATTTGTTATGTTAAGATCCTACTATATTAAGTTTCTTGGGGGATTTTATCATGAAATACTGCTAAATTTTGTCAAAGCATTTACTGCATTTATTGAGAAGATCACGTGATTTTTATCTTTGACTTTAAGTATATAAAGTATTATATTTATCGATATGCCTATATTGGGCAATTCTTGTAACCTTGGAATGAAACTAACTTGATCACAGTGTATGATCTTTTTAATGAGTTATTGAATTATATTACCAGGAATTGTACTGAAGATTTTTGCATTTATGTTCATCAAGGATACTGGTAGTTTTATTTGTTGTTGTTATGTTCTCATCCAGTTTTGGCATCAAGATGATATTGATATTGTCGAATGAGTTTGGAAGCAGTGATGCTATTTATATTTCATGGACTATTTTGAGAAATGTTGGAGTTAGTTTGTGCCTAAAGGTATGGTAAAATTCATCAGTGAATCCATGTGGTCCTGTGCTTTTCTGGTCTCATGCTTTTCTTTGTCAGAGATATTTTATGGTATTTTATCTACCTTGATGGTGTTTTAATCTCATTGATTGTTAATGATCTCTTTAGTTTTAAAGTATATTCTTGGTCCAGTTTTGGTAGGTTATACGTGTTCAGAAATTTATACATTTCTTCAGGATT
>PVLD010028854.1:0-18815 GCA_004027595.1 Dinomys branickii | reverse complement strand
GATTTCCTGGTTCCCCTGTATCCTCACATTCAAAACTTGTTCTGGGTGGGGTTGAGTTTTGAGACTGCGTTTTGTTCCTCTGTTTTCCCATTTTTGGGTATCAGATTCAAAATGTGGAGCTATAAATTCCACAGGCAGTTCAGCAGGCAAAGGTCTGCTGCAGAGGCTGCTCCAATGGTTACTTCTCTTTGGGAGAATGACCCTTAAGCTGTCTACTGAGATTTCCACTTCTATTCCCTACCCCAAGCCCTCCCAGGGCGAATAAACAGCTCGCCACCCCAGGATTCTTGCAGATAGGCCACTCAGGTGTTCCTCCCTGGGTGGAGCTCCTTACCCCCTCACAAAACCCGTTGGGGCACCTAAGTAGGTCTTCCCACCTGGGAGATCCCGCAGTCCTTAAAGCTGCTTTGATGTCTCTTGCTGGGCTGAGCTTCTTCCCGATTCAGGAAAAACCGGTTAGAGCGCGCACTTAACTCACCCTGTGATCGTGCAGACAGGAGTGCCGTTCAGATGTTTTTCCCTGGATGGAGATTTTCCCTGACTCAGAAATCCCGCCAGCCGGTCGCTGTTGCTCCAGTTCGTGCAGTGCTGGCTGCAGGGGGGGGGTTCTGAGCGGGATCCCGGAGCGCTGCCCGGTTTGGCGCAGTTTGTCCCAGTAGTGCGTTCTCTGTCGGGTTCAGGAGCTGAAGCCGTTCTTCCCTCTGCACTCGCTCTCTCGGCTGATTGTCTTCTTCCCGGAAGTCCTTATTTCTGTCTTCATATTGCTATATTTCATTGTTTGGGTGGTAATCCTCTGGGAGGTTCTGTCTCTGCTGCCTACCCGGTCGCCATCTAGTTTTTCTCTTTAAAATAACATTTTAAAACAAAGAGTTACTGAAATTGTCTGGGCTCCAATTTTTCTCATCTGAAAAGCCACAAGACCAAGCCTTGATCTAAACAGTAACCAAATCTTGTGAAGACATCACTTCCAGCTCCTACGTTACACACCAAAAAGGCTCTAGGCTCTACTTCCTGTAGAGCCAGGTATCAGGATTTCCATTCCACCTCTCAGGGGCAGAGCAGACAAAAAGAAGCTGAAGACAGTTTATGCTCTCGGTGCCTCAGTTTATTCATCTGCCACACGAGACTCACTAACAGCATCTAAATCTCCTGGGTTAAGATTTAAATGAGTGAACGAAAATGACTGAGTACACTGTGCTCAAACATCACTGGGATTCCTTTCATTGTGGTCAGTAACGTTATGTCTACCAGTTAAGTATTTCTAGTATCTTCCCTAGTCCTATTAAAACAAACACTATAAAATTTTTGAGGTAACATGAAACCTGAGAAGATATATAGCTGGATAACAGTATCTCTTGAGTTAAAAATTCAGCACCAAAGTCAGTGTGATTGAACACAAGTCACTGCTGTTAGCTGCAAAGATGAGAAGCCAAACACTATCACTTTAACACTGAACAACGTAGTATTAAAGAAAATATCCCTGCATCCGAATGGCTCTGGAAAGAGTCCTCCTAAAAAAGAGTGCACAAATTCTGAGCTATTCATGTTTTCTATTAACGTATTACAAAACACTGAGTAGGAGACTCTCACACATTTAATCTAAAGCTAAGTAAACACCAACCTCAATACAGCACTTGCATACTAAAAAGCCCCATGGCTCACAAAGTCATCCTTGTGACTAAATGGATGGAGCATTTAAAGAAGCCAGTTCCCCAGCACTTGCCAAGGAGAAAACGCGCTGATACACTAGTAACTATGCTTCCAGAACTAACATGCAGTCTTCACTTATGTACAATCCAAGTTCAGGTGGGAAATTTGTGAGCAAGATGTTGGGTAGGAGCAATTCACCTGACAATTATAAATTCCACAAAAAAACGGAAACATGATGCCAGCTATGGTGGTGCACGCCTGTAATCCCAGCACTCAGGAGGCTGAGGCAGGAGGATCGCTGTTGAGTTCAAGACCAGCCTGGGCTACAAAGTGAGTTCAAGACCAGCCTGCACTACATAGTGAGATCCTGTCTCAAAAAGACAAAAAGGCGGGGGGGGGGGGGCTGAGCAGGGCGTGGTGGCACATGCCTGTAATCCCAGGGCTCTGAGAGGCTGAAGCAAGAGGATCTCAAGGTTTGAGCCATCATGAGACCCCATCTCAAAATGAAAAATTAAAAGGGACTAGGGAGGTAGCGCAGCATAAAGCCCTGGATTCAATGGTCAGTACACAAAGGCGGGGCATGAAGAAAATTCTGAAGGATTTACAGAATTGTATTGGGATTCCGGTATTCGTATATGAAGTCCAAATTGCTGGTTAGACGTATAAGCCCAGATCTGATGTTAAATCATAAACAAACAGCTATGTGTAGCAGAGTGTCAGTGTTTTCCTTATCCAGGTGAGAGAAATATTAAACCCAAATATTCCAAGAATCTAAATAAATAGCTCACAAAAGAAAAGCTTTTAAAGGGAACAAACATGACCGCCTATTCATAATTAAAAATATAGACTGAAGCCAGGCATGGTGGTGCATGCCTGTAATCTCAGAACCCCGGGAGACCGTGGCAGGAGGACTGCAAGTTTGAGCCCAGCCTGGTTAACTTACCAATTTAGCAAGACCGTATCTCAAAATACAATCTTCTTTTTTTAAAAAAATGGGTAGGGATGTCGCTCAAGGCAAAAACAGAACAAAAAAGACAACTAAACAAGATATCCAATTTTCCTCCCAAGTTATCAAAAGTACACTTATTATATCAAACATCAGCAAATGTCTCATGAAACTGGCACTCCCAATATTGTCTACGACATCCGGTAATAAGTAGTATAAACTACCCTACGGGAAAGGCTGTAAGTGCAGAGATGAACATAAAAATGTTGTAACGATAAGTGTGGAGAAAACTGAATGATGTCAGAGAAATGGTTAGGCCAATTATGATACAATCACTGCATGGAAGATTGCAACCCTTAAAAATCATCAGTGCTCTAAATCATCAGTACAGAAAATTTCAAATAAGGCAGGCAAAGAAGCAAGAAACAAGATGATGGTGTTTATGACTTGCTAAATATTTTGAATACTAATAGTGAATAAGCCAAAGGTATCAGTTGTATTAGGGCTGTGGATCTTTTTCCTTGCTGAACTTCTTGGGATTATGTTATACCACTTCTGTAATGAAAAAAAAAGAAAAAAGGATTTTAAGTACTAAGCAACCAAAGCATCCAAATTTCCTTGGAAAAGCCTAAAATAAATCAAAGTAATGCAAACAATGATTTAAAGTTTTAGCAAATTAAAAATAAATCCGGAATATTAAAGCTGAACCAGAGACACAATGTGAAATCTAAAGTTGCACAGACTGATGTACAAAATAGGTGCGTGGGTGAGATGCCCACCCAGCACCCTGTCCTCACAGCCAGGCGGTGGAGAGCAGGTAGCTAAGCTATCCGTGTTCCAGGCCCCACTGGTACCAGCATCTGCATCCAACAGAGGTGCGACCCACCCATGGGTACAGCGCCCTCTCTCAAGCTTGGTTCTCTCCCGGGAACTTAACGGTCACACAAGGCCAGGCGCCTATCTTATTCATGTACCTAGCGGAAGAGGTGAAGTCAAGCACACTGACAATTGTCTTAGAACTGGGACACCAGGTTTAAGGAATAAATTACAAACTCCAACCTTCAGCAAGCGGTGTCTTCCTCCTCTCCTAAGCGACAGTGACAGACCAAACTCCAGAAACTGCGACTGAAGCCAAATTGAGGAAGTAAAGTATAAAATAAAATGTAAGCTGTGGTTACAACTTTGTTCCAAAATCTTGAATGATATGAACAGAGAATAAGCAAAAACTTACTATACCTGCGTTTATGACTTTTTTGCTTTTTTCAATATGATTTATTTGTCTTTCAGCCAAACCTTCTCTGAAATAATGCCAGTTCCCTCTGCAAGGAACACACTGACCAGCAGGAAGAAAGATGCCCCCGTAGAACTCACCCTACTCTGATCACACAACTGTAGTATTTTTTTTAACAACGGTAGTATTTCTTACTAAATTTGCAGAAACGACTTTTCAAGCAGATAGATTGTATTCAGGCTAATTTTCAAAGAAGTATAATTTACTTTTCAACACTAGGAATATGGGTATGTGCTCAAAAAAAAAAAGGAAACAGAATCAGTGCAATTCACAAGATATAATTACATCTGAATCTGGGTTTGGTGAATTTTTCTCTCTGAAATTTAGGATGTGTAAGGCTCAAAGACAAGCCACTCTGTCTAAAAGAAAACAGATTGGCATTTACTGCCAATTCACAGTCGAAGCAGAAACAGGAACGGGGGAATGGCAGCCTTCTCTGCTCTGGTGGCTTCACAGTGCTGCTGGCCCAAAGGAGTCTGTCGTCGCCACGGCAACCTGGCACAACCTCCTCAGCGAGGTGGGAGGAGGGGCCTCCCCTGCCGACCCTCTCCAGCCTCTCCTCCTCCTCCTCTGCCCTCCTCTGAAGCGCTCCCTTTCCACCACCAGGGGCACAACTCCCATCTTCCAGCAAGGTCTTCTCCTCGACTTTGAAGAACAATGGCGACGCGTTTGAACCACGACTTACCGCACTTGATTCTCAACTGAGTTTCATCTCAAGCTCCAGTGCAGCTGGTGGCAATGTTCATGTTGAAAACCATTCTGTGCAGGGCTAATAGTCCACTGACACAAGCACAGCTACCAACTGTCAACACAGTGAAGTACTTCCATCCTACCTGAGAACCCCCAGTTTTTCCCTTCTCCTGGACCCCCCCTTGGTCTGGAGCTTGAGCTTTTTCTCTAGGAACCCACTGATCTCCCCCAGAAACCCACCAATAAGAGATGAATGCTTGGCATAGAAGGGGACCTCCAGCCCACCCAGGGTCAACTGATTGTTCTAACCAGCTGTTAAATACGTAGACTACAGCCCCTTTCTGAGGCTACACAGGGAAAACCTCTCCTACCCACTAGCAACGTCTACCGAGGTATGAATGGATGAAGAAGGCCACATGCTGACACACTGACCTCGTCAGTTATCTGCAGCGTTTAATATCGTGCTTTACTGTTGTCACAAGGCCTGATGCCTTTACTGTTTTCACAGAGAAAAACTGGAAGAGAGCAGAGAGTGAGTAAGGGTAGTAACGAAGAAAAGCAGAAGCAAAACCGGGGTAAGTTTTGTATTTCTGTAAACAGGTGGTGCTACACAATCTATTGAGCCAACTATCAACTTTAAAGGAATCAAACTGTGACTTTTACTTCCTAGTCACAATACCCATAACGGTGTCACTTCCCTACCCTGGGAAATACCCATATTAATAACGATGACACCCAGGACAACACAAACGACACGTTTCGTAGCGTTTATTGTGTGCCACACCCTCTTTTGTGCACATCGCAGGCGTTACTTCAAGTAACCCTCAACTATTTAGAGGGTCAGTTCATATAAAAATATTTTCATATTATATTTTTTATTTTTTCATTTGACACTTTACAGAAGAGGAAAATGAGGCAGAGAGGCTAAGTAATTTGGCCAGAGTTACAGACTCAGGAAGGACAGAATGGGAATTTGAACCCCAGCTGTCTGAAAGTGGCCACCTTCTCCATGCACACTATGCACACTACAGTTCCTCTGAGACATTTTTTGCTAGAGTAAACTGCTTTCAGCAGCATGTGGAAGTTAGCATTTTCCTGACTGAAGCAAAATGAGAACAGCTTCCAAAAAAATCCCCAGAGCTGCACTATGCAGTCCTCTTCAGACACAACAGCTGCTCAGTCCCTTGGGAGCCCTGAGTCATAGCACACTGTGGCCTCCACCCCGGCCCCAACCAGGCAGGTGTAGAAGTGCCAAGTCACAGGAAGACCTGGGTTCCCCCAGCAAAATGGGCTCCTAACAGGATGCATGGATGGACAGAAGGTACCCGGAAGAGGCCAGAAAGGAGAGAGCAGGGAATGCTGGGTAGCAGAAGGAGGAGTGGATTAGCAGTCATAGAGCTAGAGATGATCTAGTGTAAGCCCTGCATCTTGCCAAGTGGTCCACAGAGAAGAATGGCTTGTCCAAGAGCACAATCAGTTAATTGAAACGACTAAATTTCACATCTTCTGGTCTCTAGGTCCCAAATCACACTGCATCAGAAAAGCTCAGAAGGTGAGAAGACATGATCTGTCCCCGCGACCTCTTTTCCGCCTCTTCCTCGGCACACTGACCACTTTTCCCAGCCTCCTTTGCATAGTGTGGTCACGTGGCTGAGCTGCAGCCAGTGGGGTGGAAGAGAAACCACAGAGCGCACTCTCAGGCCTTGCTACACGTGCCCATTCTCCACTGCACCTTCTCCATGGTCTCCTTCCCATGACTGGAAGGAATCTTCATGTGATCCTGGGTAAAACTGCACCGCAGTCTTAAATCTGGTCACTGAATCACTGGAGAGCAGTGATTACTACATGCCCCTCCCCAAAAGGAAAACAAAATCAACAGTATAATTACTAGAAACTTCCTTGAACTACCACTACTGTATGGGCGAGAAGAACTTTAGTGAGGAGCCGCTGCACCGTTGGATCAGTGCATTATTATGTGTCACACCTCGCACACTAACCGAAGGAAGTCTCCAGCTTCTCCCCTTTGGCCTGCACCATCCTCTCAGAGAACACAAAGACACACGTGCACACGCAAACCAATCATTTAACTTATAAAATGGTAAAACAATGTCTACCAACCTCCTCAGCTTAGAACTGTTTAATAGAATGTTTAAAACACACAACTCTCCTTTCATTTTGTTTCACTACACAACTAATTAACCATTAGTTGTGTTCACTACACAACTAATTAACCATTGGTTCCGTTTGATGCCAAACGTCTTACTCTGCTCACAGACCACAGTGCTACGCTGAAGCTGGCTCACATCAGTTTACCTATTGTGACATTTTAAGGAATTTTGTGAGCTAGTTATTAAACGCGGACATCATTTAAAATTCAATGAAATGAATTACAATTGTACTGGAATCAAAAGTAATAAATAAAACACATCTTTTTCTATCCTACTACATTTTAAGCTCCATGTTCTTGAAATTATTTACAGCTACTGGGCATGTAAAATGGAAATTCTAAATAATGATGATCTAGCACACACCCCTTCTAACTCTGAGGTCAGAGATACCACCTTCCTAGCTTGAAATCAGCAGCACTGAGAATACTCACACCCTAGAGGACAGCAGACTATAGATCAAGGGGTGGATGCTCTCATTGCTTCTTCTTTACTATTGTTTAAGGAAAAAGCTGGCTTGAACAGCTTCCTTTCAATTATTTGGAATGCACATGGAAGAATTTGGTCTTTTTGTTAATATGGCATGCCACCTTTTTTATTTGTACATTTTACTTAATTTAGCTTCTTTCAAAAATCATTAAATTGCTTTAGGAGAATTATTTAATGTTCCTAGTACCATGGAAATAATTAGAATAGAAACCACATAAAGTATATTAGTGGAAATTTGAATTCATTATCCGTTTTCTATTCAGGATATACATTTCCTAAGTAGGATTTCTCTTTAAATTATAAGCAATCCTTTGAAAACAAAGCTAACATGATGGAGGAAAGAAATGCAACAGTTTATATGTCAATTCTCTCCTAACCACTACACAGATTACATGCAATCCTAGTCACAATCTCAGCAGGATTTTTATAGCTATTGAAAATGTGATTCTAGAATGTGATTCTAAAATATATAGAGGACCTTAAAAGCCAGACAATTTTGAAAAATAACAAAATTAGAGGATTTAGACTTTCTGGTTTCAAAACTGCAGCCTAATAGAGACTGCCCACAGTAATCAAGGCAATACAGTATTGGCCTAAAAACAAACAGATCACTGAAACAGAATCCAGAAATAGACAGAAATGTATAATCAACTGATTTTCAGCAAAGGTGCCAAGGCAGATTAATGGGGAAAAAATGCTCTCCTCAACAAATGGTGCAGGAAAAATAGATATCCATATGGAAAACATTCCCATGATGCTCAACTCCGTTTGCTAATGTCACATTTTGCCATGTAGTGTGCGCTTTTACTTAAAAGGGCAAAAAGAGAGGCCTAAAACGTGTATGTTTCCTGTGATATAAATTTAATTTTTAGTCAGAAGATGTGGTGCTACGTTGTGTCCTGATCATTTAAATAAATTTATCAAGTGAAGGACTCATTTATCTAGGAAGACCTGCTGCTAACGCTGTGGCCCAAAGTCTAAAATGACCAATACTGATCAGAACGATATCCTTTCACCACCAAGTCATAATCATCAGAGACAATCCACAAAATGCTCTTGATGGCACAATCTAATTCAACTCTCTTCACACTAAGAAAATAAGTTCCAAAACAATTAGGTCACTAATCCAAGGAACCTAAACCCTTAAGCTTGAGTTTCCAGGCTGCTGGACAAACCACTGGATTACCTCAGGTTTCCCGGAGTGTTTATGACCATCATCAGTCATTTAAAGCAGTCACCAGGGGAATGTGCTACCTGGAATGGCTAGAGAGGCAGCTAGCAGCCACTCTGAGCATACTCTACCCGTGGTACCAGTGCATACTCCCGTGGCCACACCAGGGAGGCTCAGAGAAAAGCATTTAGAAACAAGGCAAAGCTATGGGAAAACAGCTTTTAGAAACAAGAAAATGGAGTTTATTATAAGCACATTATCTCAAGCCTAAAATAAAATTTCCTCTGACAATTTTTCATATTTTAAATGTCTTATTTGGACACTCCAAGACAGTTGATCATGAGTAAGAACACTAATTCCTAAATGCACTAGAGAGCTAAAAATGGAAAGTGTCTAATACCAAAGTTCAAATAAGACCATGGTTTCAATCCCAATCCTCAGAAAAACGGAGCAGCTGGCCCCAAAGGATGGAGCCAGGGAGGCAGACAGACGCTTCAGTCTTCTGAGTCTCCAGGCAAAGGCAGCTCTCTGAGGGTGGTCTCCTGTCGGACGGACTCAGGAGTTCACAAGTATTTGCATATTTGTATCAAATAACCTGAATTGCAGACTTTGGCTTCTTCCTCTGAAAGATAATCCTCTAGTTCAACTCGGATCTTAATTACTAGCTATATGGTTTTACTATACATTTATGAAAAGAGCCCTTATTCTAAAAAATAAACTGAGGAAGAGAAACATCTGCAGAAGCCCTTCCTCCCAGCCCACCACCAATTCCTTTTCATGGGTTACATGGGCAGTCTCCCGACCTACCTCTTAGATTACAGTACTGTGAGAAGGCTACTTGAAAAGGTCATAACACTAAACAAAGAAAAAACTACCCAAGCACCTTCCTAAGTCAGATCAACCCAAGTCTAGTTATATCGTGCAGGTCTTTGCTTCCTCAGTGCCAAGCTCTGATCTGCATGTTTCAGGGTTATACTACAGGGTTATACTACAATGCACTCCTTCCCACTCATGAAGTCATAGCTTTGTTGAAAAGATTAATATAGAAATGTGCCAAATTATTTATAGATATATGAATAGTGAGCAAAACACTCTCTCTCTCTCTCTCTCTCTCTCTCTCTCTCACACACACACACACACACACACACACACACTTACCAGGTTACTATCAGGCCCAAGACATGAGGTCCCACAGGCTTTTTAAAGCAAACAACCCCACAACATAAAGAAGTAGGGAACTAAATTATTGGCCACCTAATCCATGCATAATATTACAACCAGCAGACTGGGAAAAACGAAAAAAATAAGCATATGCCCTATGAATAGTCCTCAAAAAAATCAAAAAGAAAAAAATAAAAATGTTCTCCTGGGATATTTAAATTTATTCTTGTAATGGAATGAGAGAGAAATATAAAATTCTGCACTTCTTTGAAGAAAGACAGTTGTTCTGCAATTTGTTGCTCAGCTCGCCCTGGTGAAATATTGATTTTTGCCACATCCCTAGTGAAATCAACAGACTTCCAAGGCCTGCCTGACCTTCTGCATCCGGGAATGTAGTATCTGTGCATCAGAATGGGGAAGAGAAGAAAAGTAATCAGAGGGAAAAAAGTACAAATGCCAAAAAAAGGCACAGAAAAGGAGAAATATGACTATAAAAATCACACCTCTAACACTTTTTATAATAAATACAACTGTTTAGATTACATTAAAACACCAACAAGTTACTCAGTCATCTTTACCCAAGGCCATGAAGGGCCACAGAAGCATACAGAATATGAAAACTTTTAAAAAATAAGAAATGTGAATAGTAGCTTGGGCTCAAAAATTATATATATGGTCACAGTCATGTTATGTGCTCCGTGGGCCTCAGTCTCCAAGTGAAGGATATGATGACACCCATCTCCTGCTGTTCATCTGACTCAGAAGAGATGATGTTTGTGAAAGGACCTTTCTGGCGTAAAGAGCACTGTGCACTTTGAATAGTCACCTGTCCTTGCTGAATAGCAGGGCCAGCCCTGCTGAGCCTTAACCCAGGAGGAAGGTAGCACAACACATAACGGCACAGGCCCTGGGCTTCAATCCCTACTTCTGCAGCTTTCTGGCCATCAGACTCTGGGTGGGTATGATGGTCAGCTTCCCCATGCTGCAAGAAAACACCCCACACGCACAACTCAAAGGAGAAAAAGCATATTAGGTTCATGGATTCAGAGGGTTTAGTCCATGGCCAGCTGGCTCTAAGGCAGGAACGCCATGGCAGAAGGACATGGCAGAACAAAGATAGTTCACGGTGGCTGGAATGCGGAGCAGGGGAACAGAACCAGGGGGGAAAGGGACCAGAAAACAGATACAGCACCCAAGGTTATGCCTCCATGACCCACCCCTATAGACCCAGAAACGTGCTCTGCTAATCTGCTAGGTAGGTCACAAGCCAATCAGGTTGACAGCACAGCATAGCTATCACGGTAGGTTGCGGAGTTACCCACAGCGCCGCTTCCTCCCTGGCAAAATGGACTTGATGCTAACGACGATGATGGTGATGACGACAGTGATGGCAGCACCCACTTGGCAAAGTGACCAGGATTAAGTCCATGTAAAGTACTTAAGCATCTGGAAAACAGCAGTAGACAGCAAACGCCAGCTGTAAGCTACCGTACTACACACAGTCGCATTTTTGCAATGCCTCGCCATTTTCCTACGTTTTGTCCCTTATCACTTTCTTTTCTCATGTTTACCCCCAAACAAGTCCCTTCATTTACGATCTTCTGATTTCTCAAAGTCAATTATCTTCTCGCTTCCCTGGTTGACAGCTGCCCAACCCCATCTCAGGGAACTCTGAGGGTAGGAGGTGTGTGAACACTCATCCTCAGTCCAGGCTCTGTGCAAAGCAGTCACTCAGCAAACATGTAACTGCCCTGCCTAGATAGTGAGCCCACTTAGTACTGCTGGTTACGTGCATTAATGAAAACCCCAACAGTATCAACTCCAGGATCAACCCTGACTTGGCCTCAAAATTTCCCAAAGTTCCTGGTCATTATGCTTTCTGAAATGCCCTCCATTCATCAAGTAAAATGGGTGTCTTGATAGCTGAAAAATGAGGTCATTTGCTCAGTACTGTGGCCCACAGAGACGCTCCCAAACTGTGTCTTCCGGGAGTTCCGCTGCAGCTTCCTGGGCCTCTTTATTCCTGAGAGGTAAGAGAAGAATGGATGATTTCTCAGAACAGCAAAAATGACTAAAGATGTATTTATTCCAAGTTTGTGGCTTTCATATAACAGACATCTTAATAACAGTACTTCTCAAGGTCCTCTCGAAATGAAGATGAGTTGTCAGTAATGGTTAAGACTCTGAAGAATTTGTTTGCTGACATGGACAAAGTTAAATCCAGACCCTCAGTATGGTGCCAGCTCATTAAATCAGAGTTAAAGAAGCCATGGAATTTGCACCCTTAAGCAAGAAAAAAATTGAAAGTATTCAATATTGGATATTCAACTAGCAAAAACCCAAGATACTGCTACTATTGTAGTAAGTTGTAGCTAACGGGAGAACAAAATCTACATTGTGCCAAGTGCCATGGTAGGTCCCTCCCTGCCTGTCTTTCTGAGACGCCTGAAGCTCTGATGAACCCTAGAAATAGGTCTTGCACTTGCAAAATGAATCACAGCTTCTTTGTGCTACTCCTCATATGCTCCCTACTCTGTCAGTAGTACCTGGAATGTAAGATGATTCTATAATTCATCACCAAACCAGGATCCTTCCAGAGGAAAAGAAATTGCTATTAGTAATTACCAGGGGAAAGCTCAGGAAGCATGGTAACCCTGAGTAAATGTTGGTGGAGAGTTAACCTACCCCAACCTGGTAGGATACTTCACTTTGAGCTTCTTTCATTCAGTTAAATATTGTCTAAGACTTGACTTTGCGCCAAACCCTGGGCAAGGGGAAGGGAGAACAGAGGTGGACAAGCCATCCATTGCTCCTTCCTCTGCAGAGCACCTGATAGGATGCAGAGGGGCCATTAGGAGCATTTCTGAGCCAATTAGCCACGTGTAAGCAGGGCAGACACAAACAACTCTCTGGACAGCCCTAAGAGAGAGGCTCTAGGGAAAGGGCACTAGCAACCTCCCTGAGATAACGACCAGAAGCAAATTACCCCTTAGCCACCCTGCAGAGAGACCAAGCACAGGCCAATTCCTCGGCATTATGGAGCCTAGTCTTCTGCCCATCACTGTCTGGACCGCTACCTTTTGGCAGCTCCCTCTCTCACTCCGTTCACCTCTGTGCAAGCTGCAGTGAATGAATACAGCCAGCGGCCCTGCGCCCCCACGTCCCACTCTGAGTGTGGGTGATCTTCACCTTCTGCTTTTAAGAGAGTATCACAAGAAGTCTGATGACAAAACAAGCCCAAACAAGTGCTTAACATCGTATATTGCTGGGGTTGCCAAGAAAAATCTGCCATAAATATTAAGATCGCCAAAAACTATGAGTCGGAAAAGTGTGAGAAACACAGATGGCTTCTGATGTGAAATAAACAGCGGTATACCAGTTCAACTCAGAATCCCAAACACCAAAACTGATAAGCCCAGTAGCCATAGATTTTTACTCTGATTTTGCTGACACTGAACAAGTGCATTACGCTTATCCGTGCAACTGTGCGGTTGATGTGATTTACGGGGGAGAAGCCTGAGCCAGCCATCTCGGAGTTAGCAGACTAAACATCTGACAGATGCTTGTTATGTAACATTACACTCGGGTTTTCTGAAGGAATAAAAATAAAGAATATAAAAGCAACCAAACTCCACAAGGGTTCTGGCCACCCTTCATCAGCACCTCCATCCAACGTCTATTTACAGAACACACACTTGGTCCCAGACACAGCCAAGCACTCAGGTTCCACGGCCAACCAGACAAGCTCTCTCCCTCCATGGAACTCACAGGAGACAAAGGATCTTGGATTTTTAAATTAATTTTATAAGGAGACAAGAGATAAGCAAGTAATAAATTTTTATAAGCAAGTAATAAATTATTTGTAAGCAACTGAAATGTAACACAAGCAATGCTGGTAATAAAAAGAAAAACAGAATAGGTTAAGAAACGGTTGGCATGTAGGATGCACTCACATGTTCCTATGTCCCAGGTGCTCAGGAAGCTGAGGCGGGAGGATCACTTGAGCCCAGCCTGGGCAGCACAGTAAGAGCGTGTCTCAAAACAACAACAAAACAAATCAAAGAAGCCGTTTTGGCATGGTTGTGGGAGGAGAGTGCTCAGTTTAACAAGGGAGCAGTGATCTGGCAGAAGAGCCATAGAAACAGCAGCGGCAAAATTTATTTCACCTGCATAAAAGCTAAGAATTTTTAAATCTCAACTTCCCCACTGATACCCATTACTCTAATATTAAAATGTGCATCGTGAAAATATTCACAGCATTGCAAGAGAGAATATAAATTGGAAAACACTTCTAGAATAATGACCATGATTGCTCTATTTAATAATTCTATGCCTAAAAATATTTGGTAAAGATATATTCAGAAATATGCACAAATATTTTCCAACATGTATATCTGTATTAAACGCATCTATAACTTAAAATGCAAGGAACTGGACACAATATCAAAGTCTAACAAGAAAAAGAAATGCATGGTAAAATATCAACCAATGACTAAAAAGCAAATTTGTACAGGATATTTCCTGATATGCAGTGATGCTCGTGAGAAGTTTAAGGGTGAGGCATAATATAAGATTGTACTCATAAATGATTCTACCTTAAAATTCATGATCCTGGGCTGGGAATATAGCTCAGCGGCACAATGCCTGCCTGGCAAGCGCAAGGTCCTGAATCCCAGTACCAAAAAAAAGGATAAACTTGAGACTTTTGGGCTGTGGATATAGCTCAGTGGCACAAGCGCCTGCCTGACAAGCACAGGGTCCTGAGTTTGATCCCTGGTACCACAAATACATACATAAATAAATAAATAAATAAATAAATAAAATTCATGATACATTTACATACACATATAAGCACATACATATAAGCAATATTTATACACACACATTCATACACATATGAGCAATATTCACATTGTAAGCAATATTCCAGGAAATATGCAGGAAGGTGGCCATCCCTTATCTGATTCAGGGCCGGGAATATAGCTAAGCAGTACAGCACCTTGCTTGGCAAGGACAAAGTCCTGAGTTCAATTCCTGGTACCAAAAAAAAAAAAGATCATCTGATTCAGGAGTTTACAACTGACTCATTTTCTTTTACTTCACTGAAGGTTCTAATCATTCCACAAAGAATGTAACTTATATTCATAAGATGAAAATAAATTAATAAATATAAATATGTATAAATACATAATTATCATTAGCCTTTATACATACATATGGTCATGTAGCCTCCCATTAGAAATGTGTTACCTCTTCAGCAAAATGTAGGGTATCATTTTGTTGTACCAAGGAGGCACTGAGTTCCTGTGTTGGTATTTTTCTCTGTGGCTATTAATGGGGTTTCTTTCCCATCAACCCAGATACAGGACTGGGTCACGACCACATTTGCGTGTTTGGGGTCTGAGTGGTACATGGCACACAGTAGATGTTCAATAGCCAAGTGAATCATGTCAGTCAAAGCTAAGGTAATTAGCGCTACTATTTAGAATCATCTATCCACTGTCAGCAGAGATGACTGTCTTTTATGTAAATCAATGCACATGATGTTCCTAGAGTGATGCTTACTGGTTTTGCATTCTGATGGAGTATTTAAGGCCTGCTCTTTTCAGAGCTTTTGAGTGCTTGAAAAAACAGTAAGCTTTTTGTGCTATTTGAAAGAGCTGAACTGAACTTGTCCAAAGTCACTGCCATTTTTCCATTTCTTCATATCTTTTTTATTACTTCACCTCTGAAATGTCAAATGACTTAGATGCTTTAGAATATCTAGTTTTCTAAAGAATTCTCTCTTTTTAGGTCTTTAGTCTTGTGCTGGGAGCTCTAAGCATGCGCACTATAGTCATTATGATGATAAAAGCAAGTTAGAAATGATATTAAATGGTAAACATCTCTACACATGTGCCCTGATTATCTATGACCTGACACAGTCTTTCTCTCTGACTCAAGCACAAAAGCTAAAGACATTCCTCTGAATTGTACATTTTGTCCTAGAATAACTCATCGCCTCTATAGTCTGTTCCACTTTTTTAATGTGTAAAATCTGTCGCTATTGAAAATGTGCTTCCAATTACAGTAGGCTTCCTTGCACCCAGCCATAATGTCCCTGCAAACCTGAACGGTGAGACCAAATTCCATGAATGAAGCATATGCTGTCCTGTTCTGAACTCATTAAATTTAACAGGTCACAACACTGGTAATTCTTCCCAATCACAGATCCAGAAGAAAAAGGGAGATGAGAAAAAGCTAGCCAACCACATCAGGTTAAAGGGTCTTGGGTAATAGTCTTGACTATTCTAATTCACCACCATTTCAGGTTATATTCCTATTATAACAAAAAACAGCATTTTTCTTTGTTTCTGTTTTTAAGATAAAAAGTAAATACTGAAGATTGGCTACAAGATGCTTTGGAAAGTTTATACATTTAGACACTCACCAGTGCTACATTAAAATAGTACTACTAGTATTTTAGCATATCAGTACTTCATTAAACATGTTATCTTCCACAGTAGGAAAAGCATCAGATATGCAATAACATCACTTCTAAATGAATTATACTGAGTGATATGCAGATAACCAACTCCCTGGGAAAATATTCCTGATGTACAGGGCTTCCAGCTTCTGCATTCTAAACACTCCCTCAACTCCCAGGGTTCAGCTACCACTGTGATGTCACTGAATGCCAAGATGCATTCAGATCTTGCAAGCCAGCTCCATCATACTGCTGGCTTTAGCTAAGAACATCATAGAATTGAAGCAAGACTACAGACATAGAGATCAGAACAGTCAGAGCTTTATATCTATGGCCTATAAGATGATTTCAGAACCTTCCCAACACATGCATCTATTGCACCTTATATAAACTGCATGATGAGTAGTAGGCTTAACTCTTCCCTGCCTGCTCTCTCTTCTCATCTTCTCCTGAGGAATGGCATTGAAATCATTGGCTTAACCTGCAGAAACCTGAGATCCTACAAAACAAAATCAGCTGGTTCTTCCTCTCTCACATCTCCTGCTACAGAGATTCCATCATTTGGAGATTTAAAGTGTTACCTTGGGCGCCTACTCCTGGTGAATATTCCCCCCTCAAGTCTTCTCATTTCCTTATCCTACTGTAAGAATAAGCTACGCGATCCCAGGTTTTGAAGGCAGCTGAGAGGAGAGATCAGGAACAGGGAACCATGTACCCTACACATTAACGGAGACGGTCAACAGCAAGGAAAAGGAGAGCAGTTTACAGATAAAAATGCCTTTCCTCTATTTGACGTCTTGCCTAGAACTAGTCCTGAAAAGCAGCTGTCACTCCACACACTCTGTTGAGACTAACCCTCTTCTGAGAATGAAACTTGCAAATCCAGATCTTATACTTGGCACAGATACTAAACCCGAGCCCCTCACTCCTGCTACCCACCCTCCACGAACGACCACCTCCCCATGGACCCCTCCACATGGTTTTCTTCCAGGTCCATTTTCATGGGCTTTCATTACCCAGTACCCCCCCCTGCCCAGAGTTCCCCAATCACTGTGTATCACTGCTTCCAAGCTGGATCCTGCCTCACCTGACAATCTCCAAATCTCTTCTTGTGTAAGGGCCACACCATGGCTGGCTGAGGAGGAACCTAGGACCGACTGGCATGGACAGATGTGAACTGCCCTGCATAGGACTTACAGAGCCTGTGATCAGAGTGTCATGCAGGAAACACCCATGGTTTGTGCTCTCCTATCTTCCACATGCCCTTCCACTGGGATGAGCACCAAGGTTTCCAGGGGGGCTGACTGGAGCTGTCAGTCAGGGCACGCAGAAGGTGGCCACAACACAGCCCAGCCACTCAGCCTTTCCCTAATGCAGGTCATGAGTCAGGCGATGGGAGGACAGAGGCTGCATTGTCCCAAGAGCAGCCCAGGAAAGAGCTGCTTACTGGATCCTGCCTCCCAGGGCCACCTCAGTCCCTTCTCAGGGCAGGTTCTAATTTCCATGGGCTGCCCCACAGCTCCAATGAATTCCTTTTTTGCTTAGATTAATGAGAATCTCTTTCTGTTGCTTACAGCTCTAACTGGCATAAAACACATTTACACACGTTTGGAGGAAAGACAGGGTAGACAGGAGCAAAGTCTGCGTAATGGTTTATATTTTCCTCCTGCTCTCAGGAGACACTCAAGTGTCTTGCCCCAAGCTCTAGAGGGCAAACCTTGGAATCCTTCCCTTTTCTTTGCCTTCTGCAACATCTCAAGACATTACTTGGCTGTCTGAGAAAGCAGAATGGCAGAAAGAGACAGACTCTGGAAGCTGAGGGAAGAGGTGGCTCAACTAGGTCTTGGTCTGTTCTGAGTCCCTCCCACAGCTGCGCTCTGAGGTCTGTCCAGTAACTCAAGGTGAGGCAAATGAGGATCAAGGAGAGCCCAGGGGAGCAGGATACAGATGGAGGGTTCCTTCATTCCCAAACAATGAATTAGCACAATATTAGCCAAGGGGACTCAAGGACCTTCGGTAGGTGACATCTCAGAATAAGTCCCTGAGTTGCCAAAGTGATCATGAGAAAACAACTAGCAATCAGAGGCCAGACAAAGGGCAATGTGCATGTCAGCAGGCCCTAGTAAATAATCCAAGCTTCCAAGTGCCAAGAGCTACGGCTCCTTTAAGACTCAGCATTAGGGCCATACAGCAGGCATGGGGCAATTAAATCCGGCACCCCAGTGGTAGAGAGCAAGTCAGTGGGAAGCATAATGAATTTGTCTCAATGAGGAAAGGGAACTGGCAGGCATTTGACATCCTAGCTATTACTGGTCATTACTGTAGAATTTCAAAGAAAGGCAAACTGTACAAGAAAATTTACTTCATGATGGAATCAAAACATGAGAAGAAACAGCAAAGGGAAAATGGAGTTCTGTCCCCTGCAGTTGAGAGCAGTTTGAGATGAAAGGCCACAGCAAGAAGGAGTGCAGTGGGAGGTCTGGAATAGAAGCCAGGTTCAGATTCAGGTTCTGCCCTGCTAGTGAGCTCAGCTGAGCAGGCTTCTCCAGCTCCCTGAGCCCCAGGTCCCTCCCTCACTTGTGAAGTAAACATCACCATCTGACAGATCTGTTGCAGGATCAGTGAGATAGCACAGAAGACTAACATGAGCTCTTAATATGACCTGGGAGGTACAGCAGATGATGGATGAATAGGCAGATGGGTGGATGGATGGAAGGATGGATGGATGGATGGATCAATGGGTGGATGGGTGGGTGGATGGATGGGTGGGTGGATGGGTGGGTGGA